>JAKUCV010006217.1:4919-77832 GCA_028386065.3 Turnera subulata
TTTCCCTTGGACGGGCTTGGATCCATAGTTTGCATTTATGCATACAGTGTATATGTGAGTTTCATAAGTCTTCCGCTGTGCATGTTTTCACTATTATTGGGCCATTGGGCCGGGATTTATTATTTATGTTGTTTTACTATTTTGGGCCGTTGGGCCGAGTTATTTCTGTTTACACTGTATGCTTGGGTTTATTTGGTTAGGTTGTCACAGTTCCGGCACGTGTTTACTGTGTACGGTAAATACGGGTCGGGGCGTTTCATAACAACTCCCGATTTACCTTGAATTAATTACCCAAGATTAATTCAACAGTAAATCACGGTAAATAGACTTTTACAGTCCGGTAAAAATCCAAAATTTTTACCCGGGCTGTTACAGCCATCCCTAACTGGAACAGAGTAATTTGTATTTTTTTTGGTGGAGAATGAAACTGAGTAATGAACCAAGGAAGCATGGAGAACATATAAGGATGGACTGGATTGGGTTGGTGGAAGAGAAAAGGTAGGAGAGGAAGGGGGAGTACATAAAAAGAGTGCAGAGGTGGTAGTTGGTAATCCAAATTTGGTTTGCTTTTTTTTAAAAAAATGAATTTTCATTTTGGTCCTTTACACATCCAAAAATATATTAAATCAGCCTGTCAATCTTTGATTTGACATTATTCTGTCAAATTTTTTATCCCAAATTTAACACGTTGTGGTGCACGTAGGGTGTAAATGCAAATAAGACCAGCTATTTAAGATTTGATTGAACTCTTAGTTTTATCAAGGTTCGAGCTTAGTAGTACCTTACACGTTAGACTACCTAAGCTATTAATCAGGACTTTTTTAAAGGCTGAAAAAACTTATTATCATAATTGGGCCAAACTTCATCGAACTAGTTCAAATTTAAAGTAACAAAATAAATCAAGCCAAGGTCTAACAATTCCTTGATTGATCAAACTCGAGCCTGAATGAAAGCTTAACCAAGCTTAAATAAGACAAGTCGAGTCGAGCTTTGACGTACTCCAGCTCGGCCTGTGGCCCAGGTTGTTTAAACCCCTAGGTGGCCAATTCTAATGTGGCTTGGTTCCTCAACCAATTAACATTTATCTATTCTCCATTTTTAACCCTCAAACAATGGGATAATGACTCCGCGAGTCCTATATCTTTTTCCGAAATCTCATTTGAGTCCTAAAAAAGAAAAACGGCTATTTCGAGTCCTATTACGTTTTAAAATAGCACCAAACGAGTCCCCGTCCAAATTTCCGTCAATTTTTTGCTGACTTGGCCGTGAACTGATTACGTGGAAAATGAGATAATAGAATTATAAAATGCAAAAAGAAAACAAAATTGGAAATCTGAAATTAGCAACTAATAATCAATAATTAATGACAATTATTACTATAATTAAGATTAATGGATGATGGATGATAAATACAGCAAAAAAAAAGTAAAAAAGAGAGCACCTTTCTCCTTCAAAAAACGCCTCAATCGGAGCAAGCCAAACCCTATCCTCTCCCTTTCTCTGTGTAGCCTTGGAGCAACATGACACATTTTCTACCACCATCTTTCATGGGCATCGTCACCACTTCCCCTCCCCCATTTTCTCTTTTTCCTGTTCCTCTCCCTTCACAAGTTGAGTGACCAAAACCAGAGAGAAACAAACACCACCACCACCTCCCCAATCAATGGAAGCCTCACCAAAACTCCAAGACACCCACAATCCACAGCACTATATATCATCACCACCACCACCACTACCAGCAACATCAACATCAGAGCAACAACAATTGCCTTCCCCCAATAGCAGTGGCAACGACAGTAGCACAACCACTGTCGCCACCACCACCACCATTAGCAAGAATGGACTCCATAGCCAAAGCCAACCACCACTCCCATCTCCCAAACCAGATCCGATTCCACCAACCTATACCTGACCACTATCGTCCAAGCCGACACTGGTCCAACATCCTCATCCCTCCCCACCTCTCCTCCCGCTCCGATGTCATCGACCACTTCAAGCGCAAGTTCTACCAACGCTACATCGTCCGTACCCCCTCTCCCCCCCTCCACTCCACCGTCACCGTCTACGCTTGCTCCCTTTCCAAGGCCGCCGCGCTCCAATCCCAAGGCGCCCACCTCGCGTCTTCCCCATCCGAAGTCGCCAGCCGCAGCGACGTCGTCTTCACCATGGTGGGACACCCGTCACATGTTCGATCTATTGTCTTAGAGAGCCAAGGCAGAGGGATCCTCGCCGGACTCGGCCCCGGCAGGGTAATGGTCGACACCACCACCAGCGACCCGGCTCTCGCGCGCGAGATCTTCGGCGCCGCTCGTGCGAAAGAGTGCTGGTCGGTTGATTCTCCGGTGTCGGGTGGTGATATTGGCGCTAGAGATGGGAAGCTGGCAATTTTTGCGGGAGGCGACGAGGGTGTTGTTGATTGGCTGTCGCCGTTGTATGGAGTGATGGGTAAAGTAACTTATATGGGTAAGGCCGGGTGTGGTCAAAGCTGCAAGATTGCGAATCAAATTGTGGTGGGGGCCAATTTGTTGGGGTTGAGTGAAGGGCTTGTGTTTACGGAGAAAGCAGGGCTGGATGTGAGGCAGTTTATGAACGCCGTGAGAGGAGGGGCGGCGGGTTCGATGGCATTGGAGCTGTTCGGGGAGAGAATGATCGGGAGAGACTTCAGGCCTGGTGGGTTTGCGGAGTATATGGTGAAGGATATGGATTTTGTGGAGGAGAACGAGAATGAGAGAGGAGTGCCTGTTTTGTCATTTATTTATTTTTTAAAAAGAGATTAAGGATTTGTTTTTAAGTCTTTGATGTGGCAGCCTATGTGGCACGATTGTGATGATGTGGACTTAAAAAAGTTAAAGATAACGGAAAAAATTGACGGAAACATGGACGAGGACTCATTTAGTGTTCATTTTAAAGGTTATAGGACTCGAAATAGTCGTTTTTCTTTTTTAGGACTCAAATGAGATTTCGGAAAAAGATATAGGACTCGTGGAGTCATTATCCCCTCAAACAATATGAAAGACTGTCGCACGTTGAAGCATAAAATGCTAAAATCGCCCTTAACCAACAAAGCCTAATGGCATTTCTTCCCCCAACAATTGGCAGTCTGTCTGCATACAGTAAAAAAATGGGGAATAATGAAATCTCCAGCAAGCAAAACCAAACGATATCTGCCAAGATCAAGTTCAACAACCAAAGTTTGGTGCACAATTTTCCACACGAGATGAGAAATGAAGCCTTGGAGTTGGACTTACCACTCAGCTCAAGCCACAGAAACAACAATAAAGCTTTATTTGGTTTCCTTTTGGCCAGTACATTCCTCAACATTTTCACTCTGTGGAAATTAAAAATACAAAAGCTATGGAGGAAAACATTACCATTTTACAAATCCACGGCTACACGTTTGTACAAATGTGAGGGCAGCCGAGGAATGGCCATTGCTTGCAATGGTGTTCGCATGTAGGTGACCAATCCAGGGTTTTCAGACATGTCAATTTCCTCTGGTTTCATGCCCTCAGGAGGGTTCCAGCAGAAGTGGTGCAACAAGTGGCCTAACATAGAAGTGACCAAATTGATCCCTAGCTGTGCACCAGGACACACCCGCCTTCCCGCGCCAAATGGAAGCAAACGAAAATCATGACCCTTCATGTCAACGTCCTCCTCAAGGAACCTCTCTGGGCGGAACTCAAGCGGATCCTTCCACACAGCAGGATCACGAGCTACAGCCCACACATTCACATGAACATTTGATCCCTTTGGTATGTCGTAGCCACCAATTTTCACATTAGCATTGGCACGATGAGGCAGCATGAGTGGGGTAGGGGGATGCAATCTTAGACTCTCCTTGGCTATGCATTGCAAGTAGGGGAGGCTTGAGAAATCAGCCTCAGTCATTACACGTTCAAATCCAACAACACGATCAAATTCTTCTTGAGCCTTTTGCTGTACCCTTGGGTTCTTGATCAGCTCAGCCATTGCCCACTCTACTGAAATTGCAGTTGTGTCCATGCCGGCAGTGATCATGTCCTGCACAATACGATATGCTACAACTTTAGGTCCATATTTAAGGTTGCAGTTCCAGAGTTGTCCAAGAAAATAGAGATTGCAGTTTTGAGGCTAAAGAGGGAGAGGGTTTAAGTCAAGATCAAGAAAGACATGAACCTAAACTATAATCTCTCTCCAATCAATTCATTATAAGAAATTATAGATATGGTTTGGTTTGCTAGTAGCATTGCTCCACAACTGTGGCATAGATGAGTCCTTTAAGTGGACAAAAAATGATGTATAATTGTATGATTACTCTTTAAGTTATCAAACAGAGAAGCAAAAGGATTTCTTACCCAAAGGAGACCAATAATTGTATCTTCACTGAGGTCATATTTCTCCTGCAAAGTAAGCAATGCATCAACAAAGTGCTGTTTGGCATCCCCACTCTGCTTGCGGGCAAGTGTGTGCTCTTCCATGATAGTTCTAGTGAGTCGGTCCCTGCGAGCCCCATGCTTGGCGAAAGCTTCTTCTTCGAGGGGGAACATCCATCGAAGCCATGGAATGTGCTCTGCCATGGCAAGGGAAGCTCCCAGCTTAAGCCCATTGGCAACAATAGCCTTGAATTCTTGCCCTTGCTCATCCATTATACCCTCGGAGTTCACGAATCTCTTCCCAAATGCCAATCTTGTTATGTTGTTGAAAGCAACCGCCCCCAAATACTTCTTCACCACCAATGGTTTTCCACTACTCTCTGCAGGTAGATTTCTTCTTAGAATCATCCATCCATTTGGATTGTAGAAATATACAGACTTTAATTACAGATTTCATTAATCAATTGGGTTATGCAGTGATCAAATTGATTAAAACATTAGCAAGCAAATACCAAAAAAAATTCTATTTAAAGAAAACAAAACAAACTTTTTTCCACTGCTACTCCATGTTCCAAGTGCATAAAAAATTAAATAAAATAAATACACCTTCCATTTTAGATTAAATTCATTAGTCTCGCAACTTGCAATTGGAAAATGGCAAAAAAGGAAAAACATAAATACAAAAAGACATAAACTTTAAACAAAATAGTGGAAAACAAAGAAGGGTTACTTACCGGGATTGGTGGAGTCGAGGAAAATAGATTCAACCATGGCAGTGACCTCATCTTCCCTGATGGGTCTCAAGGCCTCGAGCCTCTTGGGAGTGAAGAGCTCAAGCGTACAAACCTTCCTGACCTTGACGTAGTGAGGCCCATAGTCGGCCCAGATGAGGTCCTTGCCGTCTCTGCTGAACTTGGCGGCTGATCGGCTCCGGTGGCGATCGGCGAGCTGCTGGTCCTTCTCCTTGAGCACCTCCTTGGCGAGCTCGGAGCTGGAGACGATGACGTTCAGGGTTGAGCCGAACCAGACGGAGATGATGGGCCCGTATTGCTGGGCCCATTCGTAGAAGCAACGGAACCTGACGGGCTTGATGTCGTAGAGATTGCCCACGATGGGCCAGGGCCTTGGGCCTGGGGGGAGCTTGAAGCGAAGGCGCTGATACAGAACGTACCCCAACACTAGCAGGAGGGGTGCAACTGATAGTAGCGGGAGGAGAGGAAGAGCCATTTTGTTATTATTATTAGGACAAACAACGTAATTTTGTGGAGGAGGAGGAGATTTTAAAGGAACTGAAGCTTAGCCTATAAACATGCCATGGAGCAGGAGATTGGGGTTGGTGGAAGAGGAAAAGGTGGGGGAGGAGGTGTTGAGTATTTAACAAGTGGTGCGGCCGCGGGAGTTGGTGAACCAAATTTGCTTTGATTTTTTATAACATAAAATTCTTCCTTCACACTTGTCGTGTGTCGTGTGTTTCCCCCAAGTCAAATACCATGGGATAAAAATGGCACCATAGATTAAGACGAGAGGCATCGCGGGTCCCACTTACCCACTAAACCAAAAAAGGTTTTTAAAAGTGAGAAATGCATTCATTGAGTTGGGGTGTGATTGTGCCTTACCATTAATGATGCCACCCTTTGGCCTTAATGGTAAGCAAATCGGTTGGGCTCAATCAAATCTCAAGTTTTGAGTAGTTGGAGAAATTTTATCCAGGACATTCTCCAAAGTACTATTAGTCTTGAATATCTTTGTAGATTGAGTACGTTGAATAGGTAATATTCATTTTACCATCGGGGGTGGCCCAGTGATAAAGTTTTTAGCCTACTATCTTTAGGACTCGGGTTCGAATCTCGGCTTTTCCAGTTAAGCTCCATAATAGTATGATGTGGCCGAATATGACCTTCTACACTGTGGCCGTTGAGCTCGGGGTCTCCCCGACAGGCGAGGGTGTCTGCTGGTGCCCCGGTGGGCGGTCTCTCCTAGGAGGAGGGTCTAATGCTAGGATGTAACCGGTATTGACCGGGACCCGAACCGACGGGGCGATGATGACACCACTGATGTTTTTTTTATCATTCAAAAAAAAGTATATATATTCATTTTCTAGATATGAGGGGACAGATTAGGGAAATAAATGAATTTTAAGTAAGAAAGGAGGAAAAAGGAAATCCTTGGAATAAATTGAAAAAATATAAATAAATCCTAAGAGGGTAGGAAGAAACTCCAAAATATTTAAAATAAAAGGTAGGTTCACAATTAATAACATTTGAGAAGTTTTGACAATAAAATTTTCCATATAGGTATGTAGACGAATGCTAATTAAGAAATTTAGGTGTGTAAAATACGGATCAAATTCAGATTAATTTAAGCGAAGTTTTCGGAGGGAAAAGCATTATGATGCCACCTTACAAAAATATTAGATTATTATGATGAAGATGGGACTTCGACAAAAAAAAAAAAAAAAGAGAATAAAATTATGAGGATGAGACAGGGCGCGTTATCATGGAGAGTGACGGGGAAGGGAGTGGGTTTGGGAGTTGATGAGTTGTTTGGGGGTTGGTGAAGTTTGGACACTTCAACCGCAAAGTGGGACTGGGGAGGGACCGGACAAGAGGTTGGTGGGGGTGGGTGTGGTAAGCCCAAACCCAACATGGATTTCTTACTTGAAAAAGTGGCACCACAGTCGCACTTTTTACTACTACTATCAATCAGTGGCACATGTGTATCTGTTTATATACTCAATTCCTGGAGATTTCCCCAACAAGAGTCTTTATTACACTCCAGTTACTGTGGAGGGGATGATTATTCTGGGAGTCTTCAAATTGAAGGATCAATTGTGGTATCTTGTCCAAACTAGCTAATTCTTGTCAACATGTTACTCTAGGAAGTTTTTCCCGATTTTTTCCAACATGACACTGCTTATCCTAATGACCTGTGGCTTACGAGTTGTTTTCACGTACTCTTGGTCCCTCTCTATCATGGTTTCCTGACGAACAACTTCATGTCTTCACTTTTTTTCTTTTTTATTTTTTTTATACTAAAAAAGTATTCCAATCAACCGCCGGAATAATTACTTCCCAACCTGCAAAAGAATTAATTCTTTGTTTTTTAGGGTTTAGTTGTAATCTTCTTAGTTTTTCGCCCTAATATGCTACACCATCATCATGTACTAAAATTTCATTAATAAAAATTGAAAGTAAAAATACTTCCCAGTTGCCATTGTGACCTGTGTCTAGAACTTATAATCAGGCTATGCGAAGCAGAACTTCAACGTTGAAAACCACTAAACAATCATTATTTATTACAATATAATCTTGCCCCAACAATAGCATCGTTCAGTTAACTATACCTTCAAAATATTGGTGACTTTCAAACAGGAGGATCATGTCAGTATTATTTTTTTAAAGGAAAAAGAAAGAATTTTCTGAAGGATTTTTTCTTCATTGTATTACCTCTTCAATGTTTTAGGCTTTTTTATACACGATCCTGCTCCTCTCCGGTCAACAATAATAGAATGAATCCTAATTCCTTCGATTAAGTCAACAACAATAGAATGTATCCTGTAGACTGGAGGACGATTTACTCAAAGCTAACATTTTTTTGAAGGGAGCGAGGAACTACAAACAAAAAATGGATGAAAAGCTGATACATATCACCAGAACACAAGAAACGGACTAACAAAAATAATATAGCTCTTCTTGTTCTCGTTGTAGGTGTAATGAAAAAGGATGGCAAGAAGAAATCTGAGGACACAAAATTAGGGATTCATCTTGTTTCATTTTTGTGCTAATCTTTTGTACTAATGAATGCAGTTAGATTTAGTTGGAAGGACTACATAAACTAAACAGAATACATCCTCTTATTGTTGATCGGAGAGGAGTCCCATCCTAAAAGGAAGAAAAGTAGAGAATTGTCTTGACCAATGATTCTCTCACTAAATTTCTCCGAATATATGTGGCATACATCAAAACCATCCATCATTTTCTGAAACTTTAACCATCATGTTACATTGGTTGCATACCGATACAGTTATGGCACATAAAATAGTAACAGAAATTTATTAAAATATGGTCAGTATTCCTAACAACTCTTATCTTGAATTTCAATCAATCTCTTGAAATTTCCAGCACTGCTAAACCGGCAAGTCGTGCAACTGATATGAAGGTCCAACATTAAAATGGTAGTAACAGTTTTGGATGTTTTTACTCAGTATTGATTATGAAGCTGCCATACTAAAATACAAGAAAATTGAAAATTTTAGCAAGAATGTCGAAGTTAACGCAATAGACGAGTGGTTGTTCTTTCTCTTTAACAAATGATAATACTGCAAATACAGAATCCAGTTCCTAGTCCTATTTCATCTCTCTTCTAACATTCAATTAGTTTACAAAATGGAAGCCAGTAAATTATCATGGCATACAAATCGGGAAGGCAATGCTTGATAACGTTAGAATCAACAAGTACCTTTTTGAACCCCTTTATAAGTTAGAATCGGAACTGACTGCATCCTCACAGCCTGCCCCGCCATCAATGTTAACCCACGTTTAGCCTAGGATCTGCAACACCCAGATTTAGGTAATTTTCATGTGAAAAAAATGTCTACAATTAGCAAACACAAACAGACAAACTTCTGCGTGTAAAGCAATCAAGAGATGAGAAACTACATAAATAAACAGTTATTTGATAAGAAACTATTCAAGTAAATTTTAACAACAAAAGTGAAGGTGGTTGTCGTTCTCATAAAGAGGGAGAGAAAAGATTTGTGAACAAATACAAGAAATAGCGGGCAGAGATGCTCTGCATTTGTATTCAAATAGCGATGGGCTACTAGCCTACTACTCGTCTAGAAAAATTTCCACTTGTTGAACCAGTTTTGGATCTCCAACAGACGCCCAGGGGAAAAACAGTTAGCCTGCTTTAACGCTTTGTGATCACTATGATGAGACCCCATCCGCTTAGATTGCTATGGAATAACAGCCTCTGATGAATACTACGAGACACCTAGGTCAACGTTTTTTCCCAACTGAACTACCAGACAGGATGCTAGCGACATGGCCAGCAATTTAGATGCAGCATTTGTCAATTGAATCTTTTGTTTACTCTACAAAAACCCAATTTTCTCACTGTACCCTCTACTGTATGCACCCTCAAACACGACCCTCACTCCACCGCAGACATTAAAATGGTAGACCAAGCAAAAAAATAGCAAATAAAGGAAAATGGACTCAGTTGTATATATTTAGTCATGGAATATGGAAGAGATGCTCTTCCGAAATCAGGTATCTGAGGTGTAGATGAGGGAGGAAGTACTGGAAAGTGGCACAGGAGGAGGAGAAAGTGCTTCCAAGGGGAAAAAACATTTTCGTTCACCACGCGAAGTAGGATGTCTACTATAGATGAGGTCCATCCTCCACTGGTTATTATGCAATCATTTTTAACAATCACGTGACATTAAACATGAATACTGTGCAATAATTTGACATATTGTATGACAAAAATTTGAGTTTGCGGGAAATAACTGGATGATTATTCCTTAAAATTGTATTTAAAACTGTATCAGCATAGAAAAAGCATCCATACCTGGCTATCATATGCAAGAAATACAAATTACAATATCATTTGTGGAGTGATCCATTGTCGGCACCATGTTGTCCTCCAGTAGCAACTGCACTATCTGTCTTCACCCTCCTATAAAAAAGAACATATGCAGCTGCGGACTTGACATCTTCTTCATTTATAGGTGATATGTGGCTGTCATCAAAATTGTACCATCTATTCTCATCCAGAAGCTGCACATTGTTACACTACATAAGAGATGAGCAAGAGAAAAATAATATAGGACAACTCTAGCAAGGAGCAAATGAAAAGTGTCTATTCACTCCCAACACACAAAGGCTAGGATGGGATTAAAAACAATAGGCATCTGCCGCAGCCGCGCAAATTTACTCCCTCGGACAGATTCAGGCTACAACTAAAGCGAATGCTTAATCGACAGTAAAAAAAGGAAGGAAAGGTCTCGAAGTCTAAATCTTTGTCATCCAACACCAAGCAAAATATTATGAATGGAGGAGCAATGTCCTTGATATCTTCTCTGATAAAGTCATACAACTATGAGTTTGGAATATATTGAATCAACCATTTTCCTAAAACAATAAAACAATCGTATGGATATGGAAAATACAGGATTTCCAATCCTAGCAGCAAAAGGAGGGAAATGGATATTCAATTTCAAGTGAGTAAACGGAGTTCCATACTCAATTTCTCACCATGTACAAAGACCCATATATATAGAATCAGAATCATATGGATGACACAAATAAGATTTATGTCTATGGTATAAGGATCAATAAATTAAATCTTCAAATCTCAAACTCTAATTTATTTTTCATACCATCCTTCTTCAAAGGTGAAAAGGAAATTTTATTCTGAGAGGGCACAGGCAACAGAAATTTAAATAGCACACTAGCAAGGTAGCAAACAAGACAAATCAAAAATAGCACACTGTGCACCCATTATCAGTCATGCTTACCTTGATATGTGCAGTATAGTGTCCACTTCCCATGCCACCATAATGGT
This sequence comes from Turnera subulata, assembly GCA_028386065.3. Lineage (NCBI taxonomy): Eukaryota > Viridiplantae > Streptophyta > Magnoliopsida > Malpighiales > Passifloraceae > Turnera > Turnera subulata. The sequence goes on from JAKUCV010006217.1 coordinate 15,842, forward strand.
TGGTTAGTGCATAAAGTTCATAGAGCTGACGTCGGGTATTGTTCTTGTTTGCTACGTAATTTGTCAAGTCAAAGTCATGAACAGGGAAGTTGACAAAGGTTTCTAGTTTATGTTTCATTGACCTGCTGTAGGAGAATCTCTTTAAGTGGATAACCAAGACTTCTGGAAGCCTCCACAAATCCAGCTTTTTACTTGCTTGTCGTTGTTCCTTGCACTTAGGGCAGTACCTACATAAAAATAAGAAATAAAAATTCAGATGCTTACACAAAATTCAGTTTTATAATCAAGACAAAGAACTCTTCAGAATCATTGACTTCATTAGGTAAGTTTCATGTAGATAAGATTTAATGTTGTGCTGTACAGTTCATTCCATCTACAAAATCAACAAGAAAGAATAAAGATTGGCAGAGGATTAGCTTCATAGGTTCATTGAGAGAACAATAGTTCAGATGGAACGACTGTTCAGCTGGGGCTTAGCACTACTGTTTGAAAGATCTTCCAAGAGAGATATTCATCCCAAAGTGCCCAATCACTAGGAAACCTAAAAAACATAATTATGGACAAAGAATCTAAAACTAAAACTAATATGCCTCCTGTAAATATTCAGTAAGCTGAAAGAAGTGCCCTAGCTAGTAAAATCAAACTTAAACAATCTTGTTCATCATGAAGCATACAAGACATTTCAAACATTGTTCTTTTTCAAGCAAAACCCTAAGGTTACTCTATTCTTAACCTGCCTTGGCTAACTTTTTAAAGAGGCCTGCACCCAAATACATTTGTCCCAGTGGTAAATCAAGAAGAAGAACTAACCACATATCCTCAGGCACCAAAGGTTCTTCACGTAGAAAAGCCTCTAGACAGGTGTACAAGGAAAGAGGTTCAGTACGAGCTTTCTTATTGACAGGGCCATATTTGAACACTTCAGGCAAGTTTTCCAAGTAACGGGTATCATACTTCTCTAAAAGCTCTTGCGACCAATCAATATACACTACAAGAGAAGTTGATGTAGCAGACAGTTTGATGCCTTTTTCCTCTCCTACCGAAAGATCAATGAGTGTATCATTTTCAGCAGCCATTTGAAGAGGTAGTTTGGAAAATGCTCCTTCCCTGGAAGGATCCTTGTCTATTGAATCTGAGACGGGAGTAGAACATCCATCACCAGAAACACCCTCGTGACATGCGTCTGATGCTCCAGCTGAAATGCTAGGATCACTAGTCTCTGCATGGTTCACACTCTCGGCTCTGAGCAAGGGTGAAAGCATTGAGTAAACCATTTTCTGTATGTCTCTTCTCATAATTATGCCATCATATGGGATCAGAGAGAGAAAAGGAGTCCCATAAGGTTTCCACTGTGATGCGCTTCGGCTGTCTCCTTTTTCCCTATCATTTACCAACAAGTATATAAATTTATAGCCAGGCATATATGCATGTCATTGCTAATAGAAGACAATAAAGTCTCTTAACACATAATCCCCTCAAAACCAGAATAAGTTATACATACTGTTCTTGGCGGCGATGAAACAACTTAAGCAGAAGTGTTTTCTTATCTGACTTCCGAATCCTATAGGCAGCAAGGTGGTCATCATCTTTGACTGTAGAGAGAGACATAGAAGGATCTTCTAGAAACCTCTGGAATGAATGATTTCGTACCTGACAACAACTGAATCAAATGAGTCAAACAGATTATTATCCATTTATGCCTCCATTAACATGAAGAAAATATTTTTTTGGTTCAAGACCTCAGCAATTTTAAGCTCCTCATTGCTCTTCAAGGAACACGCCGTGCTAAGTGCTTGGAACAAGTCCCTAAAACGTCCATGCTTTGGAATAATCACAGTACAAGGAAATGGAGAGGCTCTTCCATCACAAGCAAAAACTGTCACTGTTATAGAACGTGTGGTGGTGGATTGGAGTGGCAAAGAAAGATACATGAAGGGATCAAACGTGACAGAGACTTTGTTGCAAACTGGACAAACCAAAGTTGACTTGTATTGACCCTGCCCAACAGTTAAAAGTCAAATACTTGCAAATAGAAACGAGCTCAAAACTGAAGACATGAGGAGGGCAGATAAAGATATCTCAGTGGGATGAAAAGTACATTCATGATAACATCTCAGTACGATTTTTAAAAATGCAAAAGAATCTCATCATGCAGATGAAAGGTTTTCATAATGCATGTTATATTCATTGCCATCATAGGTGCCATAGTATGTCCTTGCTCGACTAAAACAAGGGATAAAGCAATAAGAATACAAGTTCAAAAGAGAACTTTGGAAAAGCTTTTATTCACTTTTACATCTGAATTGTCCTTCCCTTTGGAGTCTAGTTTTCCTCTGGGCGAACAACTCCCCTCCATATTTTCCTTACAATCTACCTATTTTCTAATTTACTCATCCATTATGTGCAACAACTTTAGTGAAGGAAGTTTAGAATCTAAGCACCTTCCAGAGAGTCCAAGATGATCTCTAGCAGATTGGCAAAAACAAGCAGCTATAAGATGCATCACATGAAATCAGTATACAGTCATCTGATTCTCGCTACTGTTTCTTCTTCCTTTTTTTTCCCTTTGTTTTGATTCCACGTAATGCTCTTTGGAAATGTCAGACTTTTTCAATAAAACATATATCGATGTTACATGAACTCCAAATTTTGGCATAGATGCTAAACCACAACAGAGTCACATTTTTCTTACTTACTAAAATAGTAGAATCTACCATAGATGAATTCTTTTTCATATTCAAAATACTTGTCCCACAGTAAACATTAATTTTTTTTTTTATCAACACACAGTAAACATTAATTTAAGGCTCACCCTTCCTAAGAAGAATCCTCAACATGCATAGAACTCACTTAAAATTTAATATTTTAGGCACATACAACTACGATTTCTAGTTATGTATGTTTACTGTGATCATTTATATGTTCTGTAGTAGCCTTGCCATTTCTCCCTAACCTCACTATTGACTAACATTTAAGATACTACTCATTGATTAACATTTCATGATACTAGTCATTTTTTTTTTAACAGCTGATCCTAGTCATTGACAAATTCAACTTAGACTGTTAATCCCACACCACAAACTGTTAATCACTTTTTTTTCTCTTTTACCAACAAAACTGTAGTTCCTAATGGCAAGCTTCCGTTGCATGAGCTTGAATTTATGTTTTTGAACTATTATTTTTTATTTAATAAGTTCCTGCTCATGTATCACTGCAGCAGTAGGGTTTCTTTTATATTTTTAGGGTTACACTAGTATAAATAGGTTATGTTGGCGCTACTTTTGGCAGCCTTTATTGCTTTAACGACAAACACAGACGTGATTTAAACCCTAACACTCAAACTTATCATTTCAATTTTCAATTCTAATTCCTATTTAGCATAGTTTGTTGCTGTTTGAGTTTCCTTCCATTATTTGACTCTCTATCGCCAATGTTTAAAGGTTGAGAATAGCAAGTGATGGATAGCATCATTACTAGTGGATAAGTAAAGCTACTATCATGACCACTAATTCTATGCTAAAACAGAATAAGAATCACACTGGTAAAACCCCAAACCTATTATGTCCAAAAACTCCTCACACAGGTGGACTAGATCATTCATTGAAGATGAATAATTGATGTGATGCTAAACTAACTTCATTGAAAGTGATCAAAAAATTTTTAGCAGATTTGAAAATATCAGAATTATGCTCACTTGGCAAACATCCACAATTATAGAGTCATTGCGAGCTATGTGATTTGCCCAATATTCATCAGCAACTTCTTCATCGGGACGACCATCGGCATCTTTAGATTTTATATAGGGCTTGTCTTTAACACGATTCAAATCTTCATGAAGTCCGTCGAGTAAAAAAGCTAAAAGTTCCTGAATAATGAAAAACCATTTGACGTGAATAAACAATACCAATATGACTAGAAAAAATTTGACTTATCATTCAGTTGAGAACCTGAGAATCATGCTGATTGTAACCACTAAACTGAGGAGCAAAGCGGGCCAGCTTTGTTTTAAAAGGGCGAGGAGCTACCGGTGTACGTCCAGGTGCCCACAGTTTCCGCAGTAAGTCACCAAATGCTAAAGCAAGCTCACCCTACAGCATAGCTATCTTTAGTTGGATAAAACAATAACACAGTGAAGAGATTAATGACAGCAGTAAGATTATACTTCAGAGAATCTGCATGCGCCATCTACTATAAAAATATAATCTATTTTCATGCACATAAACTTCAGTTACCAAGGCTCCTTAAGGTATATGTTTATACACAAAATATTTCATTGAGAGAAGTATAATCAAGAAAGACTAGTTGAATCCTACAGGTAACAGCAATGAGTATCGAAGATTATTCTTGCAAGCAAAAAATTGCAGTTAAGTCCAAGAACAAATTTTTTATACCAAGAACCAGTCTGTTTATTAATTTCGATTCTCAACTGTTTGCCTAAGTTCCGACATACACTATAGCTCAGCAACTGATAGGCTTCAATCCTATGAACAATTTTCTAAAATTAGGCACCGGCCATGTCTAGTCCGCCAAAGTCATCCTTAACATTCCACATAAAGCAGTTCAGCAGTATCAACATAAGGAAAATGGCAAGTTCAGCCATATGTAACAGGAAAAATAATCCAACGCCTAGAACCATGCAAATCAAATTCCCAAAGTATATGAAAAAGATGATTATTAAATATTTATAGTAAGGTTTTTGTTTTGGTAAGGCAACAGTAAGGTTCTTTATATCATTACATTAGAGGTAACCAAACACAATAACATTTTTACTTTGAAACAGTAACCATAATGCGATTGACACCCACTTACACCGAGCAAATTGCTCACTTAAAGAGGCAGTATATGTACAAGATTCAAAGCCATGAAATAGCTGCACTGATAGTGTCCAGCCATTGAAAATGGAGGGTGGTCTTGGCAGCAATCCAATTAGAATGCAACAAGCCAGTTACCAAACCCCATATTTCTTCGAAAACTATACTTGAAACATACAAGAAGAAGAAGAAGAAGAAGAAGAAGAAGACAAATTTAAAATTGGTCAAACTTACCACCATACCCAGCGGGTTTTGCCAGTTTATCTCTTGATGATAATCCTCCCTGAAATACTTGGCAAATTCTGGGGTATGAACAAGGCATTGTATCGCACTATTCATAAAGCATGTGTTCCCTAGGTTCTGCAACCCAGTCAGGCCACCAGAAGATCCCCTTGTACAAACACCACTGATCCCATATGTATTTTCGCCCTCCCTACCTAAAGATGTTTGATTCTGGGATTGCGAGGACTCTCTATTACAGCTTCTAGAAGGACCCTTGCTGGAAGAGAACCCTCCTGCAATTGATAAGCTTGACTTAGAAGGCTCTAAAGAACGGAACTAACTTCCTTTTGAGTGAATCCACTGTCATGAATAGAACTCATAATTACTCAATGCAGTACCATTGACATTGTTTACAACCTCCACCAGTATCTGTGTAATGTTTGCAAAACAAAAGAAAAGACACAAGTTAAAGCAAGGAACGGCATGTAATATAATATGCTGGACCATTCTGAATGAAAGGGAATTCAACAATATCCATTATCGGAAGGTCAGGTACATGACATTTTATGTGGATTAGCTAATATCAATACATCATCTTCAATACAGTTCCAATGGGTTATAAACCTCAACCAGAATCTAGGTAATGGCTACGAAACAAAAGATAAGCACTGCAATAAAGCAAGAAAAGTCACATCTAAGACAAAGAAAACTTCAGAACCATGGTGAACGGTGAAGAAACTGAACAGAAACCCAATGAAAGCTATACACAGAAAAGTTGGATAAATGTTATGTTTATGTAAATTTGACAAGACAAATATGCATATCAACATTTGGCTGCTCACATCCATTAGCAGTAACCGAGATGCTATCTTAATCAAGTTCGAATGTGTACATCAACAATGCAAACATAACCACAAACATTTTGGCACAAGAATTCCAGTCAAAATAGAATTGGCGCCTGACAGCAAAGGAACGAAAGAACACTTAGGGCTGTTTACTGCCTTACAAACCACACAGAAAGGGAGGTGCAAAACACTGGAGCACAAAAACAGCTTAAACAATTTCAAGAATTCAAGATTCAATTCAAACCGGTTGGGGTAATACTATATGCATTGTATGTCCTAGACCATATATACTAGTCTGAGAAAGATGGCATGCGAAACGTGAAACAGTATAAAAAGACATACATCCTGATCCATCTGTATGTTGGCATCATCAAGGGTTGTATCCATGTCATTCATCAAAGCGTGTTTTCGGTGGCCATAGTAATCCCAAATGCAAACCTGGGACCACAATTGTTAAGCACTAAAAGAACCAAGCTTCACTTTGAAAACACAAATATATGGAAACCCAGATAGTTTTCAAGCCCTTACTTGCTCCATATCCAGATCAAAAATCTCGCATGCTCTCCTGTGAAGCTCTCCAGTTGTCTCCTGGTAAAATGATTGAGCTTTACAATAAGTAAATGAGATTTATACGAATATGACCTCACAAAACTGAAATGTCAGAGTTATGAAATAAATATTATGCATTCTTAACAAGGTAGCAAGCCCAACTTTTCTAGGACCGTGTGTGACCATTTGGTGGCCATGACTCATGCAGCCGGAGTAAGTTGTGTGGAGGCAAAAGGAAGTACCTTCTTGCTGATTCTTATTGTAGAATTCTCACCCTTGGGGAGGAGCAGTAGCTGAAGACGGAGAGGATATACCTCCACTGCAAAATCCATATGAGAAAGACCAGAGCTGATTACCTTCCGGGCCAAGGGAGGGCCACCACCATACCTATACCACCGACACATCCAGTCATCATCATCAATAAGTTTGCAAAAATAGACCAAAACTAACACACACAGACAATATCTATCAAATTATCATCAAAGACTCACCATGAATACAGCTGATTCCAAACTTGTTGAGGGAGCAGCACATAATCCCGGCCTTCCAATAAAGTGTCGTGAATCTCCAGCCCCATATGAGACTCAGAATCCGCCGCCGCCGGAGCGGCTGCGGCGTCGTATAGCAAATCAGAATTGTCAATAATGGAAGGCTTTTTGGAGAAATCAGAGTGCTGCTCCGTATGCGAGGGAGAAAAAGCGTCGGTATTAGCAGCGTTATTGGTGGCCTCCTCTTGGTTCACATATGAAATCCAATGGTGCCACCACCTGTTTGTTTTTATGACCAAATCATCCGACATTCAAAAAAAAAAAATTAGAAAAAGGAGGAGGAGGAGGAGAAGAAGAGGAGTTTACTTTTGAGTGATTAAGAAGAAGGTGTCGCCTTCTTTGCTACTGGCTTCGGCGGCGAGAGCAATGTCCTTAATCAACAGCCGCTCTTCCTCCGGGCTCAGCTCGCTTGACACTTCCGTCATCTCCCAGCCCTCTACCTTCTCTCTCCCACTTGTGGAAACGAATTTTCAGAGCTTTTCCCTTTCAAGTGTTTTTCTTTCCCCGCTTAGCCTAATACAGAGACAGGATAGGGAGATGGTTTAGACAGGAGACCGGAGACTAGAAGGAGAATCTGGGGAAAAAAAAAAGAAAGGAATCTGGCCACACCAGCACCTGCAGCCCCTCATTCACTGCCACGGGTTTTTACCGGTTACCACTAGTGACTCGCCCCATAATAACTATCAAACCGGGAACATTCGACCCGAAAAGAAGCTACCGGGTCACAAGTTTATTGATTCGACCTGTTTATTGATATAGTGTTTTACTCTTTTTTTTTTTACGGTGTCCATAATAAATCAAATACGAAGACAAACTTTTAGGGTAAAGAAAGTGTTAAATTTATTATATTTTTTTATTTAGATAATTATTATTCAGGCTTGACTAATCTAATTTCAACTTGGTCAATTAATTACTATTTTATGCCAAACAATTATTCTTATAAACCAACTAGGATTTTCTCTTTTCTCTCTCTTAGAGAAAAACCCTAGATCTACAATTTGGGGCTGCCGCCGATTTTCTCCCAGCGGTGAGCCCCCACCAAAATTTCTTTCAACTAATTTGTTTTTTTTTGTTTTTAGTTTTGTTGGTTTACTCCCACTTTTTATGGGTTTTGTCTCACTTTTTGTGAGTTATTTTCTCACCTTTTTTGGTGTTTCAAATAAGTCTATGGGAGTCAAAGTTCATGGAGGAAGATTCGATTTGAAGAACGATTCTATAGAAATTTACCAACAAAGGGATATTTTTCCCCACAAGTATGTCTCAAATTTACCTGCTGGCATGGTAGTTGCTGCACGGACCCTACTGGATCTGGATCTGATGCTCGCGAGAGTAGAGTCGCGAGTGGTGTGCCTTTGTAAATCCTCTATTGAAGGAGATAAATCAGCTATGTATTTTCAGATCTTTAATCTCTTTATATGAATGAAGAATCCTCCTTTTCAAAAAAAAACTTGGTCAATTAATTAAATGATAAAAAACGCCTAAATTTTATTTTTTAATTAATAAAACTCAGCCCGACCAAAATTTGTGTCTTAACTTTAAGTCAGGACTAACCGTTAACTTTAGCAGTGTTGAAACTTGAAACATAGTAACATAGGACTTTTTTTTTTTTAAGATTGTAGTAACATAGGACTTGAAAGCATTGTAACTACTACCAGAAAAAAAGAAGAAACACTGTAAGAAACACTTTATGAAGAGGCGGAGTACAATTCCAGTGGGGTTTGTTTTTTAAAAAAAAAAATTAGTGAGGTGATGATTCTAAAAAATATCAGCGTGGTGGTGACGCACAATAGAAAACAAATATTAGATTCAAAATATTATAAAGAAGATACATCACAACCAAAAGCAATTTCTTTCTTATCTTCTAACATTTTTTTTGTAAGGTGCTAATTTTGTTACTTAAGAGCCTTTTACCCTATGCACTTCTCACAACAAGCCTTGCCTCCGACAAATTGTAATTGTATTGTTACTTTGAGATTTTTAAACTCCGCCAAAATTAACAGAAAACTTATTTTCATACTGTAATTTTGTTATTTATTTGCAACATTTTGTAAGAAATAGATTATTTTAAAATGCTAAGTACAAAAATAATCAGCCAATTATATTACATTCCTAGATTCTTTTATTTTGAGCGCATATTATAATCACAGCCCTAGAATTTTCAGCACTTTAAACGTGCATACTTATGGGCTTAATCTACCGATCGGATTTGGCCTTTCGGCCGAGTCCCTGAAAACTTAGAAACCCAAGCCTTTTGATAACAACTGGGCTTCATAGGTTTTGCCCAACAAACTCGTGGACTTGCACAAGTCAGCGAACGCAAACCATATATAGCACACCGTTTAATTTCCGTTTTTCTCATTCAACAAGGTCTACAAAATCTCAAAGAAAAAAGGAACAAGGGTATTTAATTTCTTCATGTAAAAAGATAAAAGCGGGAAGCCTGGCATTGCATGTTAATTACAAAACACAAATGATTTCGACACAGATAATATGAGATCAAAGATCCTAAACCTCTAAGCTGCTTCATTTTTATGGAGCTGAGCTTTTCCATTGCTATGTGCATCAATTTTGGCCAATTCGGCCGGGTCCTCATCTTCCATGGCACCACCTTCTTCTTCTAATGGTTTGGGAGCATAATACGAAGCACAAATAACAAAATACACCAGATTCACAATTTGGATTCCCGTCACCAGCCAATAGAAGTAATCCAACTTCCCTCTGTTCAGGTTCCTGTCAGGAAACCAGTTGTGCTTCTCTCCACTAAACTTATGAACAAGAGACAACAACAGCGTACCCAAGTAATTCCCCACCGAGTTAGCTATCCAAAACAGGGCTATTGCGATACTTCTCATGCTTTCCGGCGACTGATCGTACAGAAATTCCAACTGCGCAACCGACATGAACACTTCTGCCAACCCGTGAAGACAAAGCTGAGGAACCAACCAGAACACGGTTATGGGAATAACAGACTTGGGATCATCCAACAGGTGATGATGGGCAGCCGCTGATTTTCTCCTCATCTCAACCAACGCCGCGACGAAGGAGGAAGAGATGTGGAAGCAGAGGCCTATCCCCATCCTCTGCAGGCAGGTGATCCCCGAGTGGTTTCCGGAGAACCTGCGGGAGAATGGCACGAAGATGCGCTCGTACAAGACTAACCCTGTCACCACCGTCAGGATGCTGAACACGGTCATGCTTGCCGGAGGGATTTGGAACGACGGGGAGAGGTGACGGTCCATGGTTCGAGCTTGTTGGATTAGGAAGCTGTTGTTGTGGGAATTTGCAGTGACAAGTAAGATTCCTGCTGCCCAGATTGGTAGAAGTCTGATAAAAGATTTCAACTCCTCAATCCTGTGGACTGTGGCCAGTTCCCACAGGTTTGGTGGCTCTGTAGTTTCACCTTCTTTCACTACTGCAGCCTTATCAAGCCACCTGCATGCATGCAAAGAAAATGGAAGTTAAAAATATAATACATAATATAGATGGCATGGTAATTGTTACGAGGTAGAATTTTTTTTTTGTTTTGTTTTAGAGGTTACAATTGTGAGTCGAGAGTCGAGATCTTTAATCCGGGAGAAGATCTCAATACCACTTGAGCTAAGTCTGTTAGTTGTTAAGAGGTAGACTTAAAAAGCCAGATTGGATACCAGAAGCGAAAGAAAATTAATCAAAGGTTTTTGTGCGGGGAAAGATGAGCTAGTTAGGTAGCTTACTTGAACTGATCGGTGTGTAGAAGTCTTCCATTGACAGAAATAGCAGCATCGAGTTGTTTGTTCTGGTATAAGAGGCCAGTGTCATTTGGTAGCACTGTTTTCCTCTTCTTCACAGCTGCAACAATCACTTGAACTATTCTAGCCAATGGACTTCCTTGTGGTCTAACTTTCTTGTAAAATGGAGAACCGCTAAAGAAGATTACAAAAGATATAGCCATGGTAATAGTTGGTATCCCAAGGCCCCAGCCCCAACTCACATAATCTTGTACATAAACCACAAGGGTCACTGCTGTGAGCCTGGCTAGTCCCAGGCTGAAATAGTACCAGTTGAAGAAATTCCAGCTTCGAGATTCCACACTTGATTTGCTCATGTCCAATTGGTCCGCTGCATAGGAAACAACACAAGGCCTAGTCCCACCCAAGCCCAGGGATATGAAAAGCAGACACAGGTAGAGGATCCCTATTTGGAAACTTGAAGCTTCCTGGCAGTTCACTTGGGTTGGACAAGCAGGAGGCCGCAGTGATTTCAGAACTGCTGTGGTGGTAATGCCAATCAGTCCCTGTCACCATAGAAAAATAATTGTAGATCATTATTCATCAAGGTCCAACATCAGCAGTCAATTGATATAATTGTTGCACCACATTAAAAGAAATTTAATTTGTTTACTTGTTTGTTGGTTAGTTTAGGAATCAGCGACTCTTTTCATTTAAATTAGCATCAGAAAATCAAATCCAGTTAAGGGTATGGCAGAGTAGGCATATGGGCTACTAATAGTCATACTTAGAATTAACGATACAAACAATGAGATGGTTTTACTGTTTTTCTTTGAAAAATTATTCCAATTGCATCACTGTGATAACAGTTCGAGCATAATAGATATTTAACAGTTTTGAGTTCTATTGCTTTTTAAATAAAGTGTTATTCCAGTTAATCAATAACAATCAAGGGTAGCATGTAGATTAATCATAATCTGCTAGAACAAAGAATGTAAACTATGACTAGGAGTAAAATATTCTAGTATAAAAAGAAAACTAGGTGTAAATATTTGATTCTTTCTTTAAAAAGATTCGCAGATAAAATGGCATGGCTTCTGGTGGAGCATTTGAATTGAAGATGCATGTCTAGCACGTCACAATTCGTAAATTACCTAACTAGCAGCCAAAATATCACATATGAATACAATACAAAAATTTTATTATTTTCATGTGTTAGCTGGCAGAATGCTAGTCTACTCTATCATTCTAGGAATCTCTTCAAAAACAAAAAAAAAAAAAGTCATAGAGAAAATCATTGTTAGGAAGTAGGAATCTTTGAATTCAAACATTCCTAAATAATTACATCTAATCATGTGCTCGAGTAACTATTAGTTAATCAGTTTATTATATTTAGGGGAGTAAATTCCCACTTGATGATTCTTAACCCATAAATTTACAAGTTGGCAGGAGCTCCGGATCCAATTTTCGTCAGAGCTAATATGTCCTTATATATATGTTTAATAAATAATGTGGAATAGTTTATCCTTTGTATCCACTAGGGTTATCTTACATTGAAGAATAAATCGTATCTCCCAGAAAATTTATGGCGAGTATCCCTTGAGTTTGATTGGTTGTAAATTTAATTTTAGATTTAATTATGTTAAGAATAATTAAACTATTTAAGTATGTATTTTTTTGGCAACTGTTTTTAAGTATCTATGAGTGCAGAATTACTTGCTAAGTAATACGAAGATAAATAAGAAATAAAACAGAACTTCATAACTAATTAATTTGAAGTCTGATATAAAAAATTTTCCTCAGCTCCAAGGATCTTATCCCCCAATGATTTTTGTCCTATAGTATTGAGCATCCCAATCAAATTCTGGTGTTAGATATGAAGAGGACGAGCATTTCCTAAATGGCTAAATCAAATAAAGAAATATCTTGAAGGACCACGTCAACTTCAATGACCTGGAAATGTCTCTCTTGCATGGGCCCGATCGAAGATCAGGTTCTACTGAGCTGGGTAATAATTCGGGTCGGTATTATCTAGTTCTCGTTGAAATTTAGTCATACAATAGGTTGTCAGGTGGTTTATTTGATTTCGACAAAAATAATTAACAGTCATCAAAATCCAAATTAGAATTGAATTCAATTCACTAAAGATTTAGAATTTATTCATTATGAAATCAATTTCCATATTTGGTATGATTTTAATAATAAAAAATTGAATTCAATTCTAATGTTTGGTATAAATCAAAACATCAATTGAATTGTTAAAATTAAGTTCTCTTTGATTCTTTGAAATTGGAATTTATTTGGAATTTCAAATCCAACCGGTTTCACTCGGATTTGAAATATTAACAAAATATTGATCCAAAAATAAAAAATAAAATTCAATTCACACTTTAAGTTAAATAGAATTATAACAAGTAAAGGAATTGTTTTCAATTCCCGCATAGCAAACGGCTGTAAAGGAATCAGTGTTTGGTCTTCTTTTTCTTTTTTTCTTACAATGACGACTTCAATCACTTCTATGTCATTGTTTGATATAAGAAAAAAAAAAACATCTTTTTTATGTCTTCCGGGACAATTTGATAAAACCGAATTACATTACTATGAATTTATATATGTTATATGTTAAGTAGTTTTGTGACTCTTATAGTAAACTCAGCGGCGTAATTCAAATCTTTTGTTATTTGATAAATTGTAGAAATTTTGTACATCAACCTTTTTCTTTAGAAATTTTGTACTTTCTTTTTCATTAAGTGTTTCTCAAATATTTTGGTTGTTGTGTAACGTTAAAAAATATTTGTGTAATAGTTTTCTTCTATTACATAATTTCATTGATTTTATGAAAAAGAAAATTTTTAATTTTTTCTATATTTACCTTTTTTAAATTTTTTTCATATTATTTCTTGTTATATTTGTGTTTTCTTTTTTTATTATCCTTCTTTTTTTTTTTGGGTTGAAATTGTTAACTACTACCATTTTTTTTCAAAGAAAACACATATCACCCAAAAGATCGACAAGGTGAAATGGGGCGTTAAACAGATTCTGAATCTTAAATAAAATAAGATAAGTATTAATAGCATGGAATACTAAAAAGTACTATCCCATAAATTTTTTCTTTTTTTGTCGAAAGTACTATCCCATATTTCCTTTGTTGTCTTGTCTTGTCTCTAATAAACAGTACATTTTCATGACAATCACACCAGCTTTTACCGCAGCACGACTCTCCACACTTTCATCCAATTATTAGGATTGACGCGCTAATCAAGAAGCTTGACCATTAAAAAGCATTTATTAGCTTGCAAGAAAAAGAAAACCACTTGGCGGGAGGGAGAAGTAAACAAACCAGTTCATAGATAATGGAGCCGACGATGATGGTCCAGAATCGTCCAGCAAAGGAATCAGCAATCAGGGCACCGATCAACGGCGTCAGGCTCGCCGTGCCGTCGAAGTTTGTGACGGTGTTGGAGGCTTGCACAAGAGGCATGTTCAGCTGCTGGGTCAAGTAGGTGATCATATTCACATGGAAACCAATCGTCGAGAATCTGTCACAAACTTCAGTTGCTGCATCTCAAAAACATCAGTTAGTATCCCATCTATGTTTGGTTACACTTGGATTCGGAATTGGAATAGGGATACTAATCCATTTACCTCCACGGCTAAGTGGTAGATTATAGTCAACCAAACCAAACAACAGAATATCCTATTCCGATTTCAAATATACCAAACTTATCATGCTATAACATTTTGAAGAAGATCTGCCTATCTATATATGTACATGAATCATGATGGCTACATCCCAGAAGAATTTTCCTTTTCCTCTTCTGGAAGATTGTTAGTTATATATCACAACATCATTATTAAGCAAATCAAAAGGGTTTCGTTGATTAGTTATATTTAAGAAACTTAACTACTAACCCAAGATAAATGGCGTTGTTTTGATGCCTCCAAGCTTCCTGGTTTTGCTTCTGCTCTGTTTCTTCTCCCCTTCGCGCTTTACATCTTCAGCTTCATTGCTGTTCAGAGACGCCATTTTTATTACAAAGCTTAAGTACACCTTAGCAAGGAGAGTTAAGGACACTACGGTTATATAGGAGAAGACGGGCCTCGTATATGAGTCTCTGTTTTTGTATCTGATGAGGCCAGCGTCTCTGACTACCCATGAACTTTAATTTAGTATATGTATTGTCGAAGGTTGTTGTCGAATATACTATAATTTGGTGTACATTATATAGCCAAGGGAGGGCATCTGTCTTTTGGTGTTAAGCTATCATTGTTTTTTACTGGGGGAGGGAGAGGGATCAATTTAAACCATCTCATTAACAGTGGAGATATTCTTGTCAACTATCTTAACCAATAGCTTAAGTTGAAGGTTACAGTATTAATTTTGGTCCTTATTACTCTATCAATTCTACTGGGGGATAAATTAAGCTAGTAATGGACAAAAGTCTATTCTTTTGTATTGTCTCGATCAAATTGGCCTAGTGGAAAGAAATTTTCCCATGTTTTGATGTATATATAGTGAACTACAGTCCATTTTGGTCTGGTGGGAAGCAATTTTCATTTGTTGTATTAGATAGGATTCCAAATTTATATCTGCTTTATGATAAAAATAACAAGCATACATTTATTTGTCACACCACTCAAAACCATTAATTTATCGTCCAGCTACATCAAACTACTAAGATATAGTTAAGAAAATGTACAACAAACAAAATTGGGACTGACAATTTGAGATAATATACTCCGTGCTTACATTGGGAACCTATAACAAGAATTAAACAGTAAGTCTGGCGTCACTGTCTCAGTCTTACTCAAAGAAAACACATCTATATGGCTCACAAGACCTGCAACTGCAAGGTCTATTTTCATCTATCAGATTCCTTCTTTTTTGGAATTCATCTATTGGATTTATATATATGCAGCTTGCAAAACTTGCTTCCATAAAGGTGACGAAAGGATGAAACCTCTTACCAATCAGGTATAAATCAAGTGATGCTAAGGAAGTAAGGATTCAGATCCGAATTCCAGAGGTAGCCTGTAAAAAATAAAATAAAATAGAACCCCTTTAACCCATACAAATCAATGGGCTGGTTGTTTCCCTTTTTGTTGTGTACTTGTTAATGATAACATTTTCTATTGTGAAGGAAAGAAAATGATGGATCAAACCTCTGTGGTTTCTAAGTATGTTGCGGATAAAATGTTCCAGGGTCGGGATTCCCCTCTGAATTATTATGGCATTGATTTAATCAAGTTGGGTTTATACCTTTTTTTTTTTGGTACCGGCCTTCAGGTTATTGCGACATATTATTAAATCCATTAATCCTTCGCCCTATCCTATGTTATAATTCTAGTTAGGGAATTATTGGGGGCGAATCTAGAGGATGCAACCAAGAGCTCAATATTTTTGACCGACTGGCACCATCGTTTATCCCTTATGTTTATCAGTTTGAAATTTTTTTACCCTTTTGTTTGCAATTCAAACACATTTTTTTTTAGAA
The DNA here is from genome assembly GCA_028386065.3 of Turnera subulata. NCBI lineage: Eukaryota > Viridiplantae > Streptophyta > Magnoliopsida > Malpighiales > Passifloraceae > Turnera > Turnera subulata. The sequence continues at coordinate 32,019 of JAKUCV010006217.1, forward strand.
TATAGAAAATTCATGAAAGGCCCCGACCCGTATTTACCGTACACAGTAAACACGTGCCGGAACTGTGACGACCCAACCTAAACAAGCCCAACATACAGTGTATACAACAGAAACACGAGCTCAACAGCCAAAAATAATAAACATCAATAATAACATATCCGGCCCATTGGCCCAATAATAGTAAAAACAATGCACAGCGGAAGACTTTAATAACTCATAAACACTGTATGCGACACTGATGCAAACTATGGATCCAAGTCCTGTCCAAGGGATAACGCCGCAGCCTGTCTGGAATGCATCAATCCTGTACCAAAAGTAACTCATCCTACGGGATGAAAGCCCGCAGGTGAGAGGTGAGTCCGAAGTGCTCACAACCATGGATAGACGATCAATATGCAACACTATAAATTACTCAAGTCGAAAACAGAGGCATAACAGCCAAAATAAGACAATCCAAAAGACTCCACTGGACCGGTCCAAGACCAAAAAGACTTAAATAAAAATCCAATTTTCAATTTTATCTTTCCGGGCCCCGTCACGTATAAGCTAGGGGTCAGACCTGGTTATCAACACATTCCGGGTGCCAGACCAAATCAGAGAACCCAGGGATCGACATCCAAAAAATACGAACCCAGGGATAGACATCCCAAAAATAATCACGGGATAGACATCCCAAGCATAGACATGCTTATCACAAGTAACCCAGGTCAAGGCCACCACGAAACAGTCTTAAACCATCGAGTCGTACCACTACTTACCACGTGACAATTATATTATCGTTATCAAAACCAAATCCTAGGGATCAACATCCCCAACAAAAATACCGGGATAGACATCCCATCCAAAATACCAAGGATCGACATCCTTGTCACAATTTATTATTAATCCACTTATACTCATGGTCAAGAAACGAAAATAAATATTCAAACCCAATCAAAATACTGGGATAAACATCCCGACAACAATCAGGACCATGGGATTAACATCCCGAGACAAACCACAACAAACACAATACTCAACAATGCAATAATCCACAAAACAGAATAACCGAGTAATACAGGCACATATTGAAGGAAATCCATCATCACCTTGGCCGATTACTCAACTCCGGAAACAATGACCGGTCCGACGCCGGCTCCTCGGGAAACTGCCCGATATCCAAACCTATACCACAAGACAATATATACACATAAATGCACATAATCGGTATGCTATGATGCCTAAACTGCGAAATAACCCATCCCGGTTCATATCTGTTATTATTTCCATTTACCGAAAATATTTTACCGTACGTATTTCCGAATATAATTTCGGTACCATACTTTAATTAAAACTCTTTTAAAAATATTTTCATAAAATAATTATAATTTCTAAAATATAATCACCATAATTTTCTGAAAAAATAACATATGTATATATTTATTTTCTAAAATATTACATTTTTAATAAAACTATTTACCATAATATAATTACCAAATATTGTCATTTACCAAAAATATATATATACTAATCATATGCTATATGTTATTTCCCAGAAAATATATAATCATAAAAACTTACTCTGAAAATAAATACAATTTAATATATATATATTTTTATTTCCTAAGACAAAATATTCCCAACAATTATAATTCAACATAATTGTATATATATTTCGGAAATATACCTATATATATTTTCCAAGAATAATAACATATACATACTGTATTCCAGAGAAATAATAACATGTAATTAAAATTTCCAGAAATATTTTCAAGGTATATATCTTTTTTTCTACACATAATACTAATTTTCAAACATAATATAACTATCTTTAATTTTCAAAACAAGTATATATACATATATATATATTTCTTCCCAACAGCATAATTAAAACTAACCATATTTTCAAAATATAAATATATAATTTTTTTCAAATTAAAACCAGCAAAATAAGTTAATATATATATATATATATATATGTTTTTTTCTTAAATAAACCGGCTGCCCAGGATCCAACCCAGGCGCGACCCGGCCAAGGAAACGGGTAAAACCCGACCTTACCAGCGGGTACAGGGGCGGCGGCGCGACAGCAGGCTGAGGGAAGGGAAGGCGAGCTCAGCTGCGGCATCAGGTGACTTGGTGCGGCGCGGGTGCGACGGAAAGAAGGCGCGGCGACGGCAGGCGGCAGAGCAGCGGCGCGGAGAGTGAGATCCGCGGGTCTTCTCGCGGGTCAACGCTCGCCGGCTGCGCGTCTCGTGGCGGGAGGCGACGGGGACGACGAAATCGGGGTCGCCATGGCACGGCGAAGGCGATGGTTGGGGCGGTGGCACGAGACACGGCGGGGAACGGCTCGGTGTGCACAGTGACGGAGGAGGGTGACGATGAACAGTGTATACCCGGGTTTTCTTTTTTTTTTTTCATTTCCTTCTTTTTTTTCTATTTTCTTTCTTTTCTTTTCTGATTTTCTGTTCTTCTTTTCTTTCTTCAGTATTTCTGTTTTTTTTTTGCTTCTCTTTTTTTGATTTTCAGTTTTTTTTCTTCCTTTCTCTTCTTTTTTTCTCTGATTTTATTTCTCTCTTTCTTTTTTTTTTCTTTTCTTTCTCTTTTTTTTCCTTTTTCTTTTCTTTTTTTTCTTCTCTTTTCTTTTCTTTTTCTCTCTTTTTCTTTTTCTCTCTTTTTTTCTCTTCTCCTCTCTTTTTTTCTCTTCTCTTCTTCCTCTCCTTCTTCCTCTGCTTCCTTTCTTTTATAACAGGCGATGATACTATGAAAATACTGTGCGTCATGTGATCATCCAATAATGCAGCTTGTCTGCATTATGGAGCGAGTCCGGTCCGGACCAGAAAATAACTGATACCCCTTAGTTATTTTTTCGGTGTGATTTTTCTGAGAATTCCGGGACCCGAAAAATACCGACTTAGGCCCGAAAAATCCACGGAAAAATCACGAGCGCGGGAAACTCTCGGTTTCGAAAAACGACGCTCGATTTACCTTGAATTAATTACCCAAGATTAATTCAACAGTAAACCACGGTAAAAAGACTTTTATAGTCCCGGTAAAAATCTAAAATTTTACCCGGGCTGTTACAATTCACACAAAAATTTTTATTTAATTTTAGATCTCTCACACCCTTAGTGTTATTCTCACAACTCTATTTTGCTACACATAATATTAAAATTCTAACACACTTATTTATAGAGACTCTGACTTAACGTACAAGACATGACTCCTAAACCGAACCAGACTTAGATTCTTAAAACCCAATAATATAAAAACTCTTAGACCCAATAAAACTAGCTTAGTTTAATATCCAACAATGTCTCCCTTAAACTAAGCTTGCAAGTACACAAACCTGACTCTACCCAGTGCCATTAATCGCAAGTGCCTGCAGTGCCATTGTTATTGCAGTGACTAACTCGAACATTGCTTCGAACAGTAACATCTTTCTTAAATCGAACCAAACCTTCAGCTTCACATCATTTCAATGTTGCATGCCATTCTTCAAGTAATTGTTCCATGCTCCATTTTGCTGGCCAGAGAAATCTTGTGTGGTCTTCCATCCTTTGCTACTTCCAAAGGCATTGTCCCATTCTTTGTTGCTTCCAAAAACAATATTCGCAGAGTTGGTTATAAAAACATTGTTCATATCATTGGTTGAGAAAAAAATTGATCCACACCAATAAAATCAATTTTTTCACCATAGATAAAATCAATTTCTTCAACTTCCTTCCCTTAAACCTCTTTTGACTTTCTTTCCTCTTCTTGCTCAACCTTTATCAATTTGTCTCCCTCAAACAAAGAATCATTTGCAAAACCTTCTCTTCCACTTGTTCGCCTTCATCGCCACCCTGGAAAGAAAAATTATTTTCTTGAACCACAAACTCTTCTTTAGTGACAAATTTTCCACTTCAATTCTTCCCATTTTTCTAACTTCATCATCAAATCTGTCTTCTAAGTCGCAACTTGTCAATGTCTCTGAATTGTTAGAACTACTAGCTCTACTCTCCACGATCTTAGCATCACACTGTTGCTGTTCACTTGTCCTCCCCTTCCTGAAATTGAGGCGCTTCTCATGCACAATTAGTTTAGCTTTTAACACATCAATTGTCAAAGCTTTGAGATCTTAGAATTCTTCAATAGCTTTCACTTTGCAATCAAAACTCAATAGTAGGCTTCGAAGAATTTTCTTGATAACTTGAAGATCTGACATCTTCTCACCATTGGCTCTCAAACTATTGATAAATTTCTGTATCCGACAGAAATAATCATCAATTGTTTCTTCCTCTCCCATGTGGAGAAACTCAAACTCTTTTCTCAACTCTTGCAAACTGATTTTTTTCACATTCTCTCCACCACCATAAGTTTTCAGCAAAGTATCTCAGTGCTCTTTCAAAGTTGTTGCATGTCTGAACTTTTCAGAAACTTGAACTTCTATCTGTTGTTTAAGGTAGTATAATGCTTCGTCATTCTTCTCCACCTTTTCTTGTGCGTGACTTTGAATCCCACACTCAATTAACATCCCATACTTTAATGTGCTCGAAGAAAGTCTTCATCTGCCTCCACCATATCTCAAAGTAATCTTTGCCATTAAATTTAAATACAAGACACTCCACATATTGAGTACTCATGGCAAAATTAATTACTCAATCACAAAATCTCCACCGGCTTACAAAAATTCAGAAACCCCTTTTTTACCAAACAGTACACACGTTATAATGTTTGGAACAAAACAAAATAATCCACCCTTTTTTTTGTCTTGTATCGACAACAATATCAGCCTTGACTAATAAATAAAATACTAAGCCACATACAAAAAAGACAAGAACCAAACCAGTACTTTGTTGTAGAGTCACACAAATCCACCGTGCTTCTACGGTTTGATGCGCAACCCACTAATCTCTTCTTCTTCTTTTTCTTGTTGCCAAGTGTCTGGTCTTCGAAAACTCACAAACAAATTTTCACCCAAATTTTTTATTCTGAAAATCTTGATCGCACACCCTCTTGCTTTACTTATTATTTATCACCAGCTCACCACGAAGAATTCTTGTCACACAAATTTTGCTTGCTTGCCATGAACAATTCTTTTCAACAAACACATTTTTTTTTCTTCTTCGCGCAGCGACTTTACTGGATCCTCACAGGCTCCGCTACCAATTGTAGAATATAGAAAATTCATTCAACACACAAATAACTTTTATTTAATTTTAGATCTCTCACACAATGAACTAGGCGACACGCGGTGCCCCTCATGGTAGCCACACCCTTGGTGTTATTCTCACAACTCTATTTTGCTACACATAATATTAAAACCGTGACACACTTATTTATAGAGACTTTGACTTAACGGACAAGACATGACTCCTAAACCGAACCGGACTTGGACTCTTAAAACCCAATAATATAAAAAATCTTAGACCCAATAAACCTAGCTTAGTTTAATACCCAACATTTTTCTATTTAGCCATTAGAAAATTCTTGACGCGTAACGTTTTTTATAACAGATGTGAGTCAGAATTTTCTAATGCTAGCTGAGAAAAAAACGAATTTTTTTCCAAAAATAAAAAAAGGACTAAATATGTATGAAATACAATAAAGGATGAAAACTATTCAAATCAATAACCAACGCGAAATGAGTTTTTTTTTTTTTTTATGAATGATGCCTTGTAGCTTCCATTAAACATAAGAAAAGTTTAGAGCATCATTAATACACATATCCCAGATAGCAGGAGGGGCATCTTCAATGTAAAAAAGAGGATCATTACTATTCTTAGTGAAACGCCCCGACCCGTATTTACCGTACACAATAAACACGTGCCGGAACTGTGATAACCCAACCCAACATAGCCCAATAGACTGCGTATAAAACAATAAGCTGGCCAACGGCCCAATATCAAAAACTGTAAACCGGCCCTTCGGCCCAACATAGAACTCGTCACCCGAACCCCGGGGACATCAACAACAACAACCATCCGGCCCAATGGCCCAATCACGACATACACACAGCAGTAAACTCAACAATATGCACAGCGGAAGACTTATGACTCACATGTTAACATATGCAAGCCCAATGCAACTAATGGATCCGAGTCCTGTCCGAGGGTACGCATCAGCTCGCCCGGTACGTTCCTGCACTACAAGCAACTCATCCTACGGGATGAAACCCCGCAGGCGAGGGGTGAGTCCGAAGCGCTCACCGAAGAAAGATAAACAGTGATATATTCAACCATAATACTTTCAAAATAAACACAACAATCACATCAATAAGCAAAAACAATCACATCACAAGGATACTGCCATAACAACTAGCACATACTTCACGACAGAGGAAATCCAACTCAAACAACACATCAGAGTAAACCAACACGAACAACATAACAGAGGAAACCAACACGAACAACATAACAGAGGAATCCTACTAAGTCATATCAAAGCCAAGACCAAATGAATACTCATTAATTTTTATTACCCATTTTACCTTCCGGCCCCGTCACTGGACAAGCTAGGGTCGTACCAGGTTATCAATTAATTCCGGATGCTAGGTCAAACCAATCCACATCTCAAATCCCGGATATTTGGTATAACCGACCATAGCATCCCAGAATTAATTTTCAAACCATCGGGTCGTACCACTACTTCCCACATATATCATCATCTCATATCAATTCCAATTCCAATTTCCAATTTCCATTTCCCAATTATCCACAGTCAATAGTTTATTCCAATTATCCAATCACAACACTGTCTACCGTCAACAATCACAATATCCATAACAGTCAAACATCCGACAATGACCCTCTCAGTAGTTCATTCAAACAGCAAAACACACAATTATCCACATTGACCAGTTCATCATTATCTTCAACACAATATCGCAAATCCAATATCACAGTCTAAGATCAACAACAACGACAACATCATAGCAGTCAATCAACCAACAGTAATCATCTCAGCAGTTCAATCAATCAACAAAGCAAACACAGTATTACGGGCACATATCAAGGGTTATCCATCCTCACCTGGTATGTCTCTGAAACTGCTATCCAGCCAAATCCCATTACCCTATATGTACATATAGGAATACAATAATCACTTATAATGCACAACAAAATGATCATGCATGATACCGGTTTTAGAAATCGTTATACGGCTTGTCTTATACCAAGTCTTATTCTTATTATTTCCATGTTTTTCTTTAATATGAAATTAGCCTCTTTAATCGATATACCAATCATACTCGATCTTTAAGTTGAAAAACCGAAACCGAGCTCCAAGCCGATATCCCGGCCCTTTAGCCCTTTGCCGATAAGGAAAAACATAAACATATTAAAGTACATATACATATACACGTATATTTACACATAAACCGATACTAGATTAAACGTATATCTAATGTGACCATATTTATACATATATAGTAGGTAATTCTTATTTAACCATATATATATATTTATGTGATAAATAAAATTGTAACTTCTTTATTTAGCTAAACATAGTTTAGTAGGTTATATATATATAGTCATTTATGTGTATGTGTTTATAATTCATAGATAATCATATATATGTTTTTAGTTTACCTTTGACAACTAAGTCAAGTTAATAAGTATTTTTGGGCCTTTAATTATTAACAGTCCAAGTATGAATTAAATAAACCGGATTACTATAGGTCTTTCTAATAGTCCAACAAAGAATAAAATTATAAATCGAATTACAAAACATAAATGGAATTAAGGGTTAATATTTGATTAATTAAATTAAATCTTTATTTTAATTAAAACAATTAGAGTCCGGGTTCATTAACGTTGTTCGGGTTTCGTTATTAGAGTTCGGGGTCCATTTGTAATGCATATATGTCACGGTAATATGGGCCTCCGCACGTTCGGCCCGTTTTCGAGTCCGTGTGCAAACCGAGCCCAAACCCGCGCCAAGGTATAATATGAGTCCAAGGAATTACCCAAGGTTCGTTTCTGGGCTCACCGGAAAATCCCGAGGCTTCGCCGGAATAAACCCGAGACTCGCCGGAAACTCGCCGGATTCCGGCCGGAGTACTGTTCACGCTGCCCAAGAGTTCCACTGTTCATCGCCATACAAAACACCCAACTATCCCACCAGTACAACATCCCGACCACCATCACACTCACCATCTCCAAGGCCACAAAACTTCCATCGAAACAAATCAACAACTCCATCACCCATCCACCATCACCTCCTGTTCCGGCCACTACCCAAAAGTAAAGTAACTCACACAACCACCATAGCTACATCTACAACCCGAGTCAACAGAGAGTTACAGCCACACAAACCAGACCCGGTTAGTCAATCCCACACGTTCCGGGTTCAGGAAGGGAAAGAAGAGTAAATGAAATGGAAACAAGGGATTGAAGCCGCGACTTACCCACGCAAACCCGATGCCGGCGACAGTGAGGAACAAGTCGGGGGTGGCGACTTGTGATGCTGCATAGGCGAAGGAGGAAGCCGGAAGAGAGAGGCAGGGAAGGAGATCGGGCGGCGGTCTCGGTGATGACCAGTTGCAGAGGGAGGCGGCCGCGATCCTGGCCTGGCGGTGATGAGCTCGCCTCGTCTCGTCTGGAGGCAGCGGTCACGATGCAGAGCAGGGGAGGGAGAGGAGATCGGTTTCCTGTGAGCAGTGGCGGTCTTCTGTGACGGCGGCGAAGGGAGTGAGAGGGAGGCGGTTGGGCGGCTTGAGAGAGGAGAAGAAAGAAAGAGAAGAAAGAAAAGATAGGAGGCAGGGGAAAGGTGTGAGGGCTCGGTCTGGAGAAGATAAGAAGAGAGGTGAAAGGAAAATGACAAGAAAAATAAAAGAAGAAAAAGGTGGGGGCCGGCGGTGAGGGAAAGAAGAGAATGGTGGAGGGGTCAGTGGTCACGGGTAAGGAAAGAAAAAGGAAGGGCCGGCGGAAGGAGAAAAATGGGAAAGAAAAGAAAGAAAGGAGGAAAGAAAGGAAGGGAATGGAAAGAAAGAAAGAAAAAGAGAGGTGGGGCCCGCGCGGCTGAAGGAAAACCCGGGAAAGAGGAAGAAGAAGGGAAGAGTGGCCTCGGGGCAAGCCTCATTTGGCCGGTCCGGATTCTCGCGTTGGAATCTCGTAGACGCAGGGATACTCCCGTCTTTTCGACAAATTCCGTCCCGAGTCCAAAAACATAACTTGGGCTCGGAAAATCCGATTAATCCTCCTGAACGTCGTCCAAGTCTCGGAACTGGAAACCGAGGCTCGGTTAGTTAGGAAGATGCTCCCGAGCACGGGAAAACTCTCGGTTTCGAAAAACGACTACCGATTTACCTCGAATTAATTACCCGAGATTAATTCATTCGGTAAAATCACTATATAACGACTTTAACAGTCCCGGTAAAAATCCAAATTTACCCGGGCTGTTACACTTAGCTAATTGGGCTATGGCATGATCAGCCTTATTGCTTTGTCACGAACATGTGAAAAAACAAACAGAACGAAATTTGTCTAGCTAGTAAAGCAATGTCATCCGCAAGTATACCAAAATAAGACCAATCAACCAAACCAGATGAGAGACGCATAAACAAAGGGAGACAATCAACTTCTAGTATTATCTCTTGAAAGCCAAGCTCCGGAGCTGATTTTAAGCCAAAAATTGCAGCTTTGGCCTCAGCAATGCCAGGATCAGTGCACAACGTTGATTTAGAATGACCAACCACCAGAACATCACCTGCATTGTCTCTGATGATAAAACCCATACCTCCACTCCCATCTGGAAAAATGCCAGCAACTGTGTTGATTTTAAACTTTCCTGGGGCAGGCAATATCTAGGAAACTTGCAGCCTGGTACCATTTAGGTTGAGGGTATTGGAATCGTCACTTGTTGCATTCTGAAAGGCCAGTAAAGTATTGGACGCGATATCGATTATCCGGGACGCTAGAACTCACTTTTCTTAAAAGTGACACGGTTCCTCGAGTACCATACTGCCAATATTGAAGGTGATCCTCATTCGGTTGGCTAAAGAGTGAAGACAACCACGCAGAAAGGGATGGTTCAGAGATTACAATCACCAGAGAACACAACAGGGAATTTGTCCATACCTCCTTTGACTTGAGGCAATCAAATAATGCATGAAAGCTATCTTCTGCAGCACCAAGACAGCGATCACACTGAACATCAGTTGACACCCATGCGAACAAGTTGAGTTCTTGTAGGTAGAATATTGTGATTTAGTTTCCTTAAGAACACTCGTACTTTAGGTGGTAATTCTAGCTTCCATATGTTCGACCAAGCCACCCCCATAGAATGCACCTGAGAATCAACATTGCCTGCACCAGAACTTTTTGCATCCAAAGCTAACTAATATGCACTTTTCACACTGAACAGGCCATTGCTAGTGTTGAGTTTTGGGTTGCAATTGGACTTGGCCCAAAATAGGCTTTAGCTTGAAGGAAAAGTATGACAATTAATTTTGTTTGGAGTATCCTCTAAGTAGTAGCTCTTTAGTTATTATAAATAGGAGGCTTTGTGTTAATTTTTTGTAGAGCTGCAGAGTAGTTGTGGGTGTGTGGCTAGAGTAGAAAAAGAGTAGAGAAAAGTCTTAGGACTTGAGAGGAGTATTTTCTTGGGAGGTTTTATGTACTAATATTTTTATATTAGTGAAGATTGGAAGATCGTGGACGTAGGCAAGTTTAAGGCCGAACCACGTTAAATCTTTGTGTCCTGTTTATTTTTCCGCGAATCTTTTGCAGTTTTCCACAACAACTGGTAGTGAAGCGCAGGTTCGATAAAGGTTCACAATGGCGGTTTCAGGTACGAAGTTTGAGGTGTAGCAGTTTGATGGCAAGAAGGATTTCAGTCTCTAGCAAAGCAACATTAAAGATCTGTTGGTGCAGCAAGGGTTGATGAAGACACTCTTTGGCAAGGTGAAGAAGCCAAAGGACATGAAGGATGAAGATTGGGAGGAGCTCGAGCAGGGAGCTGTCAGTACCATCAGATTAACTCTTGTGCAAGACGTGAAGTACAGTGTGATGGAGGAGACAAGTCCGGTGGAGTTGATGAAGAAATTAGAAGATATCTACATGTAGAAGTCACCCACAAACCGATTGTTTATGAAGAAGGAATTGTACCAGTTGAAGATGCACGAAGGCACGCATGTTGTTGATCACATCAATAGATTTAATAAGTTGATTAAGGAGTTGGGTAGTATTGATGTGAAGTATGAAGAAGAGGATAAGGCTTTGATGTTGTTGATGTCTCTTCCACATTCGTATGACAATTTGAGGAATTCGTTGTGTGTTGGGAAGCAGACTCTTTCAGCTGCAGATGTGACAGCAGTGCTAATGGAGAATTTCAAGTTGAACCAGTCTAGTAGCAATACAGGCGAAGATGTTGCCGTAGCAAAGATTAACCGTGGTAGGGGCCCGTCACGGTCTAACAAGTTCAGAAGAAATTCTAAGTCTGGTTCACGAGGAAGAGCAGATTACAAAGATAAGGAGTGTTACTACTGTCACGAGAAGGGCCATATCCAGTTTTATTTCGAGGAGATGAAGAAAGATATGGAAAAATTGAAGAAAAATCGCAAGAAGTCTGGTGAGACTGCGATTGTCGAAGATGATTCGGATGGTGATACCTTCCTAGTACAAGAAGGAAAAGGTGAGTACAAAGTTGAAGATTCATGGATTCTTGACTCTGCCTGTTTTTTTCATATTTGTGCAAATAGGGAGTGGTTTAGCAGCTACAAGCCTTGCAGTGGCGAAGAAGCAGTAGTGTTGGCAGATAATCATGAATTAAAAATTCATGGTATTGGTAGTGTGAAGATCAAGATGCATGATGGATTCGTGAAGAATTTTGGGGATGTGAGGCACGCGCCGGAACTTGGAAGAAATTTAATCTCCCTCGGTAGACTTGATTCGAGAGGATGTAGTTTTTCTTCTCGAGGTGGAGCTTTGAAGGTTACCAAAGGCGCCTTGGTAATTATGAATGGGGAATTGATGGAGAAGAACCTTTATAGGTTGATTGGAAGTGCAGTTAAAAGCAGTACGAAGATTGAGGCTTGTGCAGAGTCAGGCAGAAAGCAGAACATTGTTGCATTCAACAAGAGGAAGGTTGGTTTTGCAATGATGGCTAGTATCAGGGAAGATAGTCACGCACCAACATGTAGAACACCCAAGCAGATTTGGAAGAAGAAAAATGAAGTTATTAAGATCACCAAGCCCAATTCAGTCCAAGGTGGAGATTGTTGGATTTTGGGCTGCAATTGGACTTGGCCCAAAATAGACTTTAGCTTGAAGGAAAAGTAGGACAATTAATTTTGTTTGGAGTGTCCTCCAAGTAGTAGCTCTTTAGCTATTATAAATAGGAGCTTTGTGTTAAGTTTTTTTAGAGCTGCAGAGTAGTTGTGGATGTGCGGCTAGAGTAGAAAAAGAATAGAGAAAAGTCTTAGGACTTGAGAGGAGTATTTTCTTGGGAGGTTTTATGAACTAATATTTTTATATTAGTGAAGATTGGAAGATCGTGGACGTAAGCAAGTTTAAGGCGGAACCACATTAAATCTTTGTGTCCTGTTTATTTTTCCGTAAATCTTTTGCAATTTTTCCCAACAGCTAATAACCCGCCATACCAGTTTATCCGATCTGGAAAATTTGCAGAGAGGTATTGCCTTGATTCGATATGCTTCTCCAGGCTGGAAAATACAATCTACTTGGAAACTACCCCATTCTCCCCTTTTTCATGTATAAGCATGCTCACAGTTTCAAAATCGGAGAGGATATTAGGTGAAGACTCTACATAGCCGGCACCCGGCTCTGGCAACCACTGATCATGCCATATACGAATGGTCTCGATGGGAAATGATGTTAATCCATATTTCGAATTAACTTTAACTGTAAGTATATGAAGACAGAGTTTTAGTTGATATGCCATAGAATTTTAGTTAGTTGACATGCATTTCATTCAATCTCGTAATTTGTTCAAGTGATTTATGACATCTTATAGGTAAAAATAAAGAAGTGTAAAAAGTTGACTTAATCCGGAAACTTAAATCCGTATATTAAACCAATAGTTTTATTTTTCAAGAGATCTTTTCCATCTAATCCTGTAACTCGATCGTTTTTTCTTTTTTTTTTTCTTTTTAAAAACAACTTTAATACGACCTCTATAACCTGATAGATTTGTTTTAACTTCAATTAGTTTGGAAATCCATTCTTCCTCGATCCCAAATTACAATCATAAGCTGCTCACCTCACCTAGCTGCAATTTTTTGTTTACACCATTTTCCCTCTACATCAGTCATCAGGTACAAATCTCTTTTGCACTTGGTCCGGTTGTTGCTACATCGTAACCAACTCAATTCTCAACTTCTCAATGCCTCAGTTAGGCTTAACCTCATAAATGGGCCCAAAATTGACAGTGCTGGTAGAAATAATACCCAGATGCGTGTGCGTCAGATCCGAATTGAGCAAGTTGCAACTAAACCAAAAAAATACCAATATTGGGCACAAACCAAAATGATGAGCAAAGAAAACCAATATTGTTTCCAAATAAAAGGTTTTGCATTCTTCTTAAGAGTTATGAAGATGCCAACGTTTGATTATTATTTAGCATTACTCTGTACTAGCCATGGATCTTCATCAGGAGGGCTTGTTCAGGTGGAGAGATCATAGGAGGTAATTCTAAACCCCATCTTTGCGGAACTAAATAGTTTAACAACATCTTTGGGGAACTATTCAATGGTAAGGGAAAATAGTTCACCCAAATTAGCTCATAAATCTCTCCTTATCCAGCCAAGGCCACATATCCCAATGCTTGATTCTCCAAGCGCTTATTATCCAAAGGAATTAAGGCCACACTAGATACCACTAAATATATCATAGAAAGTTTAAATTTGTTGTAAACTAACTTGAAGCGAAGAATTTATACAAGCCATTAATTTTTTCTTCAAATTCAATACGAATAAAAAGTACAAAACATACGTACATAACAGAACAATTGATGTGCATACAGAGAACTTCCGCTGGTATTGGCGTGTCACCTTTTAGTAACACATCCCATATTGGTTTTCACATTTTTTGTGTTGCTAAACTTACTCTTTTTTAGCTAGCTCTACCTCTGTATAATTCCCCCCCTCCTCATCGTTTAATCTCTTGAGTGGCAATTGCTTCTCTTCTCCTCTAAGTTCAACTTCTTCTTCCTTGACTTCTTCAATGGGCTTGTAAGCATAAAAATATGCACAAGTCACAAAATAAACAAGATTTACAGCTTGAATACCCGTCACAAGCCAATAATAATCATCTAGTCTACCCCTGTTCAGATTCCTATCAGGCAACCAATTGTTTTCGCTACCAGTGTACTTGTGTACCAACGACACAACCAGAGTACCAATATAGTTCCCCAGAGATGTGGTTAAACTATAGAGAGCCGCGGCCGTGCTCCTTAGTGTTTCCGGCGACTGATCATAAAGAAATTCCAAGTGCCCAACAGACATGAACACTTCGCCTATACCGTGCAAGATATACTGAGGAAGCAACCAAAATACACTTATTGGGATAATAGCTTTAGGGTCGTCAAGCAAGTTGTGGGCGGCTGCAACTTTTTTCCTCTTGACCTCAACAAGTGCGGAAACTATGGTTGCAATAATATTGATGAAGAGCCCGATGCCCATCCGCTGCAGGCACGTGATGCCGGCAGGGTTCCCGGTGAAGCGACGGGCAAAGGGGACGAAGAGACGTTCGTATATGACGAGACCAATGAGCATTGTTAGGATGCTAAAGATGGATAAGCTAGCTGGTGGGATTTCGAAGGAATGGGATAAGTGGCGGTCCATGGAACGAGCTTGTTGGATGACAAAGCTATGCAGATGGGAAGAAGATGTAACTAGCAGTATTCCAGAAGCCCAAATGGGAAGCATTCTAATGATGCATTTTAGCTCTTCAACTCGGTGGACGGTGGCTATCCTCCATAGATTTGGTGGTTGCTTATCTGATTCCGTCACTATTGCCGCTTTATCAAGCCACCTGTCAACAAAAAGGAATTTGTAGGACACTTAACTTGCCATGGAGAAATTGAATAATTAGTCCTATATTCTTCTTATATTAGAAATGTAAGCGATGTTACATTTTAGATTAGTTGAAATAGCTTACTTGTATTGATCGGTGTGTAAGAGCCTCCCATCCAAAGAAATCTCTTTATCTAGTTCTTTGTTTTGGTATAAAAGACTGGTGTCTTGGGGCACCACTGCTTTCCTCTTCTTGAAAGCAGCAACAACTACTTGTGCCAACCTAACCAAAGGACTCCCTCCTGGCTTCACTTTGTTATAAAGCGAGGAACCAAATACAAAGGCAAGGATGGACAAAAACATAGCAATAGTTGGGATACCAAGCCCCCAGCCCCAACCCACATGGTCTTGTATGTAAACCACAACAGTCAAGGCAGTCAACGTAGCCAGCCAGTCCCATGCAAAAGTAGTACCAGTTGAAGAAATTCCAGCTGCGAGACCCGACTCCTGCTTTGGTCATGTCAAATTGATCTGCAGCAAATGTAACGACACAGGGCCTAATCCCACCGGTGCCGATAGATGTGAGGAGAAGAGAGAGGTAGAGGACCCATAGCTGGGAGCTTGATGCCTCAATGCAGTTCACTTGGGAAGGACAGGATGGTGGGCGCAGTCCTGGTAATATTGCTGACACTGTGAGACTTACCATTCCCTGCAAAGGACAAACTCATTGAGTCCAATTAACTCAATTGTTTTACTAAATATATGGAAACTTATGAATAGTTACCAGATAAATTATTTTCCCAAAAAATATATATATCATCATCCTTATAAGAATTATGTGGATAAAATACTTTTTTTTTTTTATTAAATTCGGTCTGATTAGGCCAGTTGAAACCCAGTTAACTGCGGAGGTCAATCCATAAGTTTTTAACCCTTCCTTCTTGGTTGGAGCCTCAAAAAATCCGGCCGGGTCAAGGTGGGTTATATAGGCTTCTCATATTTAACCGCCAATTCCCAATTTTTCGAGATTGAAAATCAATATCCCCAAAAATATTCTATGTGGGTACGTAACATATTTTTATAAAGTATATATAATTTGTGAGGGAGAGGGGGAAAGAGACCAATTCGTAGAAAATGGAGCCGGCTATGATGATCCAGAAACGGCCGGCAAAGGAGTCTGCAAAGAAAGCACCAATGAGTGGAGTGAAGCTGGATGTTCCTCCGAAGTTGGTGAGGATATTGGAGGCTTTAACCAGTGGCAAGTTGAGCTCCTGCGTCAGGTATGTTATCATATTCGCATGGAATCCTGCTGCTGCAAATTTGTCACATACCTCGTTCCCTGTTTCATCAAAATATATATTCAACTCCCTCAATATGTGGTCACATAAGAACATTGTGGATAATCCAATTTTTTTATGCTCCTGTGGGGTCGAAGACAAATTATGGACGCATGACCAAAAGCATTCCCCCACTAGCAAACACTGTTCTCTTGGTTTCATTTTTCTATTCCTAACTCTTGGCATCCACATAGCTTACTAAAAAAAATTGTCGACCTATTATTAAGACACTGTTTAACATGATACACGCCCCATATATATTATTAATCTAGAGATTAAATTAATAATCTTATTATAGGGACACAAACTCTTTATCAAATTCAAGAAATACAATATTGTAGCATCTGGACTTTCAATCACGGGCATCTGAGTTTTGTACAACCACGCATATGAGCTAGGGAGTCTTCAATCCTCCATATTTTGACATGGGGATCGAATTCCATTTTCAAATTCTTTATTTTTTTTAAAAAAAAGCATAAAACAAATTCCTTATAGAACATTGCAACTTTCGATGGTCATAAAATAAAATAAAATTAAACCTTATAACGTTCCATGTTTTTTATTTTACTCGCCCCAAGAGGACGTTATGGGTCAATAGTATAAACTAGTATAAAGTAGATCTGTACCAAAGGCAGCCTCTTTTACATCGCCATCCGTGAGTTTCAAGGCTACTGTTACTAGTTACTACTACGTACTCATCACGCCAACTTTCCGTTTTTGGTTAAGGTTTCTAAAACTGTCATCGGTTATATTAAATTAAAAGTGTTGTTTTAGATCGAAACCCAGGATTAAACTGGTCTGGTCGGATCTAGTTTTTAAGACATTAACTTTTACAGGTTCACTAGTGGCGGGAAGGGCACATAGTTTTCTTCTTTGCTTTGCCAGTTTTCCAGTCTATGCAGTTTTTACTTCAAGTTATAGAGAACATGTTCATCATGAGATAGTACCATGAACCATAACTTGTTTTCCCGTGCTAAAACACTTACTTACACTTGAGCATGAAATCTTCATATGACTACAATAACAAGCATCTATATCTCCTTCAGTTGGATTCAATTTTCTTTTTCTCCATAGCAAAATATCATCTTTGACAAAAACTTGTTTGCGGATCAAAAAAGAATGAATACAATGAGTAGAACAGGATTTGTTAATGTTCAATTTAAGAGAAAGGTATAGAGTGAAGGTTCAAAACTAAAATGCATCTATATATATGTACAGTCTAGTCAAATATGAAATGCGGGTATTTGCTACATAATTAGCTACTTTGGGGACTACTAACCACATATACATACAGAAACTTGATTAAGAAGTTAACATGAGGAGGAGAACTCACCTAGAATGAATGGCATTGTTCTGATGCCTCCAAGCTTTCTTCGTTTGCTAGTATCTGATCTTTCCATGGTGGTGGTCTCCTTTTCCTCCTCCGCCATAACCTCTCCTATTCTCCTATCCTAACCCCGCTCTTTTATCTAGATATGTATATCTTTGTGTTCCTCCACAGGAAATGGTGTCTGGTCCGTGACTTCTAACAATGTATTTATAGTTTAAAACATAGGTCTTAACATTCATGAGAGATGGTAAGCAATAAGCAAGTGTCGACGATGAGTATGAGGCAACAAATTATTGAGAGAGGGACCTATGAAGATTGACTTCATTGTACATGTGACGTCTTATCTTATGTCATCCTCTTCAACCTTATTCTATCTGTTGTTCTCGATGCAGACAAATATTACAACACATGCACTACCTTTAGCACTATATAGATCATGAAACGATCATGCTTTTGGCCTAACACCAGAGTTTTTGTGATTGAAATTACCACACATGGATGGCTGTACATGTCCCCTTAGTTTATCATAACCCACCGGATAGCAAATCATATGAATCATGATCTGTTGTCAGACTTATGAAGATCAAGTAATCCAGAACCAGAATCGGGCAAGGAGGGTTTGGCTTACTTGGTTGTAATTCAATAATCATTCCAATCTACCACCGTCAGTGCTCTAAAAGTAGTTAATAATCTGCAATGAGGGTTGGCTTATTTGGTTAGGGTTCAATTAGCACTCGAGTTGAAATCCTATGGAGAACCCTCCTCAACTTAATTAACTAAAAAGAAATAGTTAATAATCGATTGCTAAACGTTTTTATTGTTCTATTATAAGAAAAAACCATAGATGAATTAGCCGTAAGTGTATGATAGGGATCTTAGACACAGCATCTTAAAGTCTAGAACAAAGTGGAAAGAAAACGAAACATAACAGAAAGCTTGTAAAATATAAGGAAAACCAGACCTAATTGTAAATATCTTGTTCCAAGAATGGCTAAGACGACTCGTTTGCTCAATATGGGCACGATACCCACTTATTTTAGGTATGATATTATCTACCTTTTCACGGGATAAAATGAACATTGGAAATTATCCAGACTGGATTTGAACGGATCTAGGTGAAGCCATGGGTCAATTAATCGAAATTAGGGAACATAATATTCCAATACTTTTATGTTAATATAACATAATGAAACAACAGGCTGTTTAGTTGATTCACACGATTAATTGAATCAAAATCGGTAAGTTGAACAACTTTCTTTTTCCTGATTCATAAAACAAATCGGTCATTTATGAAAAACCAAGTACATTATATATACACCTTGGCTCCAAAGAAAGAAGTGCATTACATAAACCAATTATTACGATGGGATAGCAGTAGACAATAATTTATTGGCGAGATGAGTAGTCACTGAATTTATGATTAGTAGTTTTTTTTAGAACCTATGATTATTAGTTTTTTAATTATCTGCACGTGTAGAAAACGGATTTGGATTCTCTCCTGTACAGTATTCAACAGGAGAGATCCTGTTAAATAAATGTGTAAGAATATAACAGCTGCTTTGCATCAGCTAAAGTTATTTATTACCAGTAATTTGGTAGTGCTTACTAGCATGGGTCCTTCGTTTCTTTGATTCCTCTTTTGTTCTTCTCCCTGAATTTCATTGGTATTATATAGTACTTAATTTAAGTATTTATTTATTTTTTGTTCAAACTTTAATCTTTAAATATTAAAACATGGATATCATGAAAACATAAAACTTTCATTTTCAGTCTCCATCTCATTTTAACAAATATATATATAGCAATTTACAGCTGTCCTGTCATCGTCTTTCTTTTCTTCGTTCTTTCTCACGACTATCTTAGATCACTACCCTCGTCAAGCATAAAAAACTTCATCTATTATATATGTAAAAGGAGAGGTCGATCAGCCTCAGACTCAGAAGTGATGTGATTAACTTTATATTATAATTAACAGAAATTAAGCATAGTAATTTTGTAGCTGTGACATATGGTATAATATGCATTGTGCCATAATTGTGTGGGAGAAAAAAACCCAAAAGTAATATGGGATTCGTGTAAAACACAATTACAGTCAACCGAACATGTTTCGCCGCATATATTACTGTTTCGCCCAATTCTTACTTATCGATGGAGTAAATTTTCCTGTACAGGTTTGTAAATCTTTCCCCCAATATGGTCGTCTAGGAAAGAAAAGGAACTTTAATAAATAAAAAAATGGTATAGTCTGTCAAAATTTAAGTATACAGTAAACAATTTTGCTCCTCTCGTTGTAAAAATTAGGAAAACCCAAAGCACATATAAATTTTAAGTTTTATTTTTTTGGTCTGCTAAATTTTAAGTTTATTAGTTTGCTTTGTGGGTGAACATTAATTTGTCTACTATAGTTGTCTGTTGTATCCAAATACATTCATCTTGTTTATTTTGACAAATTAATACTCTTAATATGTGCATTGAAATAAGACTAACATTTAGCATCCAAAAAAATAACACTAACATTATTAGTTTTTTAGCTAGTGTATTATGCATCGTTTGAGACCTTTTCCATTTTTTTTCTTTTGTTTTCTTTGTATCCGAATATGGGAAATTCTACAGCACCTTGGCCAACGTATGGGGTACCGAAACCCAGGTTGACGTGGACCAATAAAAAAATTTCAACCTAAATTATTATTTTAATATTTTTATAATTTTTTAGAATAGTCCTTTAACTTTTAATAATTACTAAATTGCCCCACTAGTTTTAATAATTACAATAAAGATTAGAAAATATTATGAAATTACTATTTTGGAGTGTGGATTATGCTGAAATATTTTAATGTTATTTTTAAAAAGGAAACAATTTATAATTTAATAAATATTTTATATATTTCATTAATTTTTTTTGTAAATTTGAAGTTGTACTGAATAATTCATTCCATATTTGGATGAATATTCTCAGTATTTAGTTGAAAATTTTGAAAAATTTTATAAAATATAGAATATTTCGTTCCAAAATTTGCACTATTTCATTGAAAATTTTAAAAATTGTAAGAGAAACGGAATAATTTATTCAAATTGTTTTATAAGTAGTTTAAATATGTCATATAGAAAGATAAATAATTATAGAAAAATTCATTCCATAGTCTTATAAATATTGTTAGGATTTCATTACAAAATTCTAAATAATTATAGAATAATTCATTCGCACCATTTTACGTAAAACAAGTAATGGTTACACAATACCAAAGCATCTAGAAGTAATTTAAACTATATAAAAAATTATTTATTTATTATTATAAAAAAGAGTTTATTGTTTTATTTTTTTGTATATATAAGAACTTTTAAAAAGCATTCAAAGAAAAACTAGAATCTTTATAAAATTATGACATGAATTATTCTATAAGTTTTAAAATTTTAAAATTTTTTCAGTGACACACTTAAAATATTTGTTAAATTATTGAGAGAATTATTATATAGCCCATAAAATTATTAAAATTTTCAATGAAATATTAAAATATTCATAAACTATTGAAATGGATTACTCTATAGTTTCAAGATTTTTTATAAATTTTAATGAAAAATTGAAAATATTCATAGCACATTAAAAT
The DNA here is from genome assembly GCA_028386065.3 of Turnera subulata. Classification (NCBI taxonomy): domain Eukaryota; kingdom Viridiplantae; phylum Streptophyta; class Magnoliopsida; order Malpighiales; family Passifloraceae; genus Turnera; species Turnera subulata. Next base: position 53,229 of record JAKUCV010006217.1, read on the forward strand.
TCATTGTTATATAGCTTTTAGTATTTTTAAAAGTTCATATAAACCTATAGAAGGATGGATAAAATTAGCACGATGATTTTCTTTCTCTACCTTCCTGCGTGCACAGTTTTAATTGCCTCATGCTTAAAATTGATAACAACCACCCTGCGCCTTATCAATAAAGTCATCGTTTGCATCAAAAAAACTAATTGAATCCCTAATTTTCACAAAACCTACAAAAAGGGGCTTACTTGAAGAACTCACGACGATGATGATGAGGGACGGGTGAGAGAAATTCACCTCCAGCTGGGAGAGGTCGATGTCGCCTCCCGTGCTTTGAATCGCTTGAAGAAGTTGATGGCTTCCATGGCAGAGGACGGCGACGTTCATTGGCTTCCTTGTCAAGACGTGAGGAGGATGAGGAGGAATGGCCGGCGCGCTACGGGGCTGAGGAGGACTATGGCGGCGGACGCGGGCGAGAGAGGTGAAGGAGGACGACGAGAGAGGTAAGGGAGGAGAACGAGAGAGATGAGAGGCGGATGAGACGCCCCAATCCGTATTTACCGTTATTCACAGTAAACACGTGGGACCACATACTACTACAATAACCGTGTCTGTAAATTTCACAAACAACAAATTTAATACATTAAAAGTACATAATACATCAACCGTACTTATCCCGGTACGGGAATATTATTACAACAAGCATTAATCCACAGAGTTATTGAATGCAAGCAGCGGAATTCTTAATACAGCATAACAATAGACAACAGAGTAAACATGATGCAACGCAGGATGGATCCGGGCCTGGCAGAGGGTGCGCCACAGCTTGCCTCGAACGTACCTAAGCTACGCACAATCAAACTACGCGACCAGGTCACGCAGGCGAGGGGTGAGTCCGAAGTGCTCACCGGGTAAAATCCATAAGCAATTATACATATACATCAACCGTAAATAATCCAAGTCACATCAACAGCAATTACCAAGGATCACACAAACCTTAAATTACAAACTATGTGATTCTAGACACACTAAACTAATTTTTATTATCAGGGCCCCTATCACTAGTTAAATGATGGTCGTCGCCTGGTAGTCAAGCTAGCTAGCCCATGGACCCCGCCCTGGTACCTCCACGTAAAACTGGCACAGGCAGGGAGCAGACCCCAAGCACACTCTCCCCCAGCGCCTAAAATAAAAACTGGTACAGACAGGGAGCAGACCCCAAGCACACTCTCCCCCAGCACCATAAAAGTAAGACTACCATCTGGCTAATCCAACATTTAACTGTGATTTTCTAGATGACTAAGTGTGACCAGTTTAATTATTCCTAGTTACTTTATTTCTATTATCCTCCACTCTCTCATTATCCCGAGCAGGCTCACAGCCTCTCTGCTCGTCTGGATAATATAAACCACAAGACTCGGTACCCTCGGTACTCTACTCCCACAATTTCACAGTCAACAACAGCAGCAGTGATAATCAACTAGTACCAGCATTTCTAACATTATCCATAACAACAACAGTAGCATCAATTCAACAACATCAACGGCAACAAATTCCAATCAAATCATCTCACAACAACTATTCACAACAACAGAGAATTATCCAAGCATATAGCACAACAACAACTTGGTACTACAGCAGTATATAAATAATTACTTATCCTCACCTTAGCCGATTTCCTATTCCTGATAGTCCTCGAAGTGTTCCGGCTCAGGCTCCTCAGGGTACTGCTCGTTATCAATTCCTATATCAAACAACAATTTATGCACATATAAGATGATATGCAAATGCTTGGCTATTACTGTAAACCGTAAAATAACTACCGCGCTAACTCGGTACTTCCCCGGGTTATTCCCATTATCATCATCATTCACCATTTATTTACATAGGCCGGAAATATTCTACTATAATTATATCCGGTTATCATCCCGGTACGTATTTACTTTGATAATACCCTTTCTATTTTTTTATTTTCCTAAAGTAAGTACTTTCCAAAATATTTGATAAAAATAATTATTATTCTTCCCAAAGGTACTAGCTATCATAATATAATTTCCCTAGAAATTATTCACATGCATATATTTCTCGGTAGTATATTCCCGGTACACTTCCTAAGAGTATTCCTATAATTTAGCAATTATGTTATAATTATCTTATTTTCTTGAAAAGATTATAACTAGATAATTTCTTCATTTATTTCCATATAATATACTATATAATCTTTTCCAAGTTTTACTCCTTATTATTATTATTATTTCCTATTTTATTCTTTTTTCCAGAATTTTATTTCCTCTTTTCTTCTTTCTTTCTTTCTTTTTTTTTTTTCGGGGCTGGGCTCGTGAACAGTGACGGACCCAAGTGAACAGTGCTGGGTCTATGTACAGTACTGGGCCTGTGAACAGTCGGCCCATGTACAGTGCAGACCCGTAATAGTGCCAGGCCTTGGGCCAGGCCGAGGACCCGTCGGGTCAACCCGACCCGACCCGCGACCCGACCACTGAAATGGGTCGCGTCTTCAACCTTGTAATTACCTGCAGAAGGACGCGGGCGACGCAGGGACGAGCGAACGGCAAGGCGCTGGTCGGGCGGGTGACGAGTGGTGCGCGGCAAGGCGTGGCTGTGGAGGCTGGCGACAGCAGGTGGAGGGCGGCGGCAGTGGGCGACAACGCGAAGGAAAAGAAGAAAAAGTCGGGCGGTGCAGGCGGCGAGAACGCGAACTGACGGCGACTGGCGAGCGGTGCAACGGCAGTGGTGAGGCAGGCGGCGTGAGGAGGTGATGGTAGTGCGTTGTGGACGGCTTGGTGGTCTCGTGTGGTGGCGGTTGGTGGTGGAAGGTGGTCTCGGTTTCTTTGAAGGCGGGAAGGAGAAGGAGAGGTGAGGTGAGTATGGTGAGGTGATGGGTTTTTATAGATGGCGCAAGGGTACAAGACGACATGGCCACCGGCTTCACGGGCAGGACAACTTCACGAGCTCCACAGGAAGTCTTCACGGGTAAGTTCACGAGCAGGAGCAGGATTTCACGCTTGAGCAGGAGAATGTTGTGCATGTCATGCATGACATGCATGGCATGTGTGGCATGCAGGCATGTGGTGCAGTTATGTGCGGTTGTACTGTATACCGTCCGAACTCGGGGATCCCCAAACTGATCCGAAAAATCCGTAAGAAAGTCCCGAGCGTGAAACAAAGCTCAGTTTCGGGATTCGATAATTACCCAAGATTATTTTACATGGTAAATTACTGTACAAAGCGTTTTACAATCCGGTAAAAATATAAATTTTTACCCGGGCTGTTACAGCGGAGGTGCGGGAGGCGGTGGAGACCGGAGAGACATCGGGTGGAGAGACATCGGGGGAGAGATGTTAGTTTTTTTTTTGTTTACAAGAAATAATTTCAGTAATTGAGAGAACCAAATTAGGGAAAAAAATATTAATTGCGAGGTCAACATATTATTCTATAATTTTAATTTTTGGATTTTTTTGAAAAATAATAAAATAGTGAAAATGTTCATAAAATATTGGAATGGATTGTTTTAAAGCAGTTAAAATTTTAACATTTTGCCAAAAAAAATATTTATAATATTCATAAAAATTATTGAGTGAATTATTCTGAATAATTTGAAATTTTAAAATTTTTAAAAATAAAATATGGAAATTATTTATTAAATTAATAAATTGAATATTTTATATTTTAAATCTTTAAAAAATTAAAGAAATATTAAACATATTCATACAAATGTCTGAATGAATTTCCATATAGTTTTTTAAATTTAAAATTTTTTAATTGAAATATATAAAATATCAATATAAAAAATTGTATGATTATCTCTATAGCTTTTTCAAGTTTTAAAATTTTTATTGAAATATTAAAAAATTCATAGAAAATTTTTACCATTTAAATTTTAATTTTTTTTTAATGAAGTACTACCAATCAATGGAATAGATTATTCAGTAGTTTTTTAAAAAAATCCTATAATTTTTAAATGAAATATTAGAAAATATATATAATTATGAAATAAATTATTATATTTCTTTTAAAATTTTATAATTTTTAAGTGAAATAATAAAAATATTTATAGAATATTTGAATAAATTATTCAATAAATTTAAAAATTTTCAGTGAAGTACACAATTTTTTTTAAAATACTTAAATAAATTATTCTGTAGCTTTTTTAAAAAAATTTCAATAAACTACTAAAATTATTCACAGAATTTTGGAATAGATTGTCCCATATTTTAAAAAAAAATACAAAATTTTAGTAAAATATATTATTCAATAACATTTTAAGCCAATAGTAGCACTATTGCTATGCCCAAAGCAACCTCTCTTCGATCCGGCCTCGGGTGCGTGTGTTTACCGATGTATTTTAAGAAAAAATGGCTTTCTAAACTTGTAAAAAATTTCAATGAAATACTATGAATATTCATAGAATATTAGAATAAATTATCCTATAGCTTTTAAAAATTTTAAAAAATTTTGATGGAGTACTAAAAATATTTACAGAATATTTGAATGAATTATTCTCAACCTTTTAATATTTTTCATAGTTTCGAAAAGTATTTTCCACATATTTTATTCTTATTATCTACAATTGTTTTAACATTTAATTTCTATTATATGTACAAAAGATTATTAACAAAAATTTGAAATAATACCTGTCCAATAAAAAAAAGAAATTACAATCTGTTAACATTAAAAATTTCTCTATAAAAAGATATTAAAAATTGCAAATTACATAAGATATGTATACAATACTGAAAAAAGAAAGAATATAAGGGGCCAATATATAATTTTTTAATAATATTAGACTAAACTGTAATTAATAATATTTTATCCATTTGTTCCAATTATGTTGATCCACATCAGGGTTTTGGTACCCTAGACTTGGCCAAGGTACAGTAGCAACCCCCATCCGAATATATGACACGGTCCGTTGAAAAACACTTGGGGTCAGTTTATAATTGTCTTAACCATGAATTGTAGTTCAAGTGATACCTCCTTTCTTTAGTTCAAAAGTTCCGGTCACAAAGTCTTGAACCGAAATTATAAGAACTATGATCCTATGGATTCTCTTGCCTTCTAGATGAGATATATAGCAAAGACAGACCTGATCAAACAATTCTTGATCTACTCTGGATTGACCAGGCAAAATACTCAAATTCAATTTGATTTTATCAAGCTTGATTTTCAAGTATAGTGATATTTGGCTTATTAAGCTCGAAACTAAATCGTACCTAAAAAAGCAGTGGCCGTGGCTTAGGAGGCCATGGCCACCTTTAGATCTTTTATTTTTCCATATGAGTCCTTAACATTTAGCCTCCTTAATTTTATTTTTTCATATAAACCCTTACAATTACACATAAAGTTCTACATTGACCACCTTTAAAAATTTATGTCCAAATTCGCCACCGCCTGAAGAATTAGTATAATTTAAACGATGAACCCATCTTTTACGATTCAGTTGCATTTTTTTTTTTTGTATATCTGGAGTCGTTTATTTCAAATTGAATTGAACATATTCAAACGGAATTTACCTAAACTTGCCCAAGTTTAAAATAGCAGGCAAAACGCACCTACACATACCGAAATTCGATCAAGTTAATTTTTTTTTTTTTGATTGGTTGAATGCTAATGGTCGGCTAGAGTTAACATCATATCATATGCATGCATGTTTTGAGATGAATGTGTGTGTGTTATATGAACCCACGATAGGTATGAGAGGAAAGATAAAGCGAGAAAGTAGAAAGCAACAACTTGGCTACTTGTTAACTTAAAATTACAAGACAACAACCTAATGTGCACTTATTGAAGGATATATTCCCATTGATTTTATGGGACAAAATTTAACTTTTGCGTAAAAATCAACACATCATTCAAAATTCAATACAACATCTTTTATGATAAGGTTCTCAGTAATATTTCTTTGAAGGGTGAATACTGTTTTCCCATCCACTATTTGGAGCTTTGCTCCGACTAATCCGGATTCGACCCGAATTCGACCCGAATTGCACACGGTATGGTGGATGAGTCTTCCAATAGATTTTTTTTTTTTGTGTGTACATGAGGACTTAAACCTGAAATCTCGCTTAAGTGGCACTTCGACCAACCCTATATTCGTGTTTTGAAGAATTGAATTATATGTTATCTAGAATAAAAATCAAATCTCTAAAGAGTTAATATTTCAAAAGAATTTGTGTTTTGTTGTCCCACAGGAGAAGAAAACTAGGATGGGACTTGGTTTATATGGTCTCTTATATATTAGGGCTTTGGAGATGTGGAATGGTTGGAAGTCTCACGCACACGAGAAATTGGGCTAAAAAATCTGGTTTAGTTCAAATCCATAGTCTCGACGCCAAACAATGATTGCAACATTGTCTAAAACTTTATTAATTAATTATCAAAGAAGAATAACTAGCTAGTCAAATCAATAACCTCTTGAAATAAAAAATCAAAAACCTCTTGAAATTAAAGCCATCTATTGATTGAATTAGGAGGATTGGAGGCTTAAACCAATCATTGGGCTCTAGGTTCAATGAGAAAAGTGAACTTTAGTCCAAAACAAACAAAGACGAAAGCATGTGAGCCCATAACCATATTGGGCTCAGAACTACTAACTGGAGTTCATTTCTGTACCTTACTCGCCGGTTTGAGTCTTGACCTCAAGTATGGACTTTCTCAAACCACGGAAGTTTGATATTATATAATGGGTTTTTCTCAATTAAGAAACTCGGTGAAACCTTAAATCTTATGATGAGTCAAAAAGGGAAACCAGGTAAGACAAAATAAAACTTGGAATTCATTCCATGTGCTATCGAACATAGGCTACAATACAAGTCCAAGAAAAAGAGACATTTTTATTTTTTTGAAATCGCAAGAAAAGAGATAATTAGGACCAGAACTTCATCTACTGGACAATCCAGAACTGTGATCGAAATTGGACAGAATATAAATACATATTGGGTGAAACAAAAAAAAATGGTGATGGTCCCCTATTTTATTTTTTTTTTGAACAAGATGGTCCCCTATTTTAGAGTACTCGTGAATCGCCTGGGTGTTATGGAAAATGATGATGATATGTCCTCGTGAGGGCGTGACATAGAAGAAAGCCAGTTTGCTTCTATCAAAAAAAAAAAAAAAAACAAAGCTAGTGTTTTGCCAGATAGAGAATCTTGCCTAACACCCAGAACAGAAGAGAGAACCCATGATTTAGACACAGAAATCCAGGCGGGGCGCTACATTCCTCCAAAGACTTCTTTTCATTCTGCATTTGCATAATACTTCAAGTAAACAATATAAACCAAATTACATTTTAATTTCTCTCTTGTATGAAACAATTGTTAGTCCAGATAAGCCTGAGAGGGGGTGAATCAGGCTACCCCTTAATCGCATTTGGTTTCTGTTAAACCAAGTGGTTTCTTCACAAACCACACTCACAGAAATCTGTCAGTTCACACAAGCCAGAGACTTGAAAGATAAAAGTAAGAGAGAGTGACACAGTAATTTTAGAGTGGTTCCTCCTCACCAGGTACTCCACTACTTAAAGGACCCTCCTTTAGGATTTCAAACTCTCACTAACTTAGGCTTTTGCGGGATCAGCCTCAACCTATTACAGAAACCAAGCTTTTGCAGGCTAAGCTCTAACCTTTACAAGTTTTTCCCAGGCTAAACTCTAACCTTTCCTCAAATCTAAACCCTGATTTGAGTACCCAGCAAAACTACACTAAGTCTTGCCTAACAACACTCCCCTTTGTATGAACTTGAAGGACTAGAGTAAGAACAAGTGTATGCCCAACAAGAACAATAAGAACACAGCAAGTATCACAAGTGTAAGCTCAGTTGCAGACTCAAAAACTCTTTCAAATTAGTTGGGATGCTTTTCCAAGAAGCAATCCTCTTCCTTATGTAGAGTTTGAGTGAGTGGGAGTAGGTAGGGGCTCTTTCTCCAACAGCTATATTTCTCTTAATTACTTCCAGAGTTGACTCAAGTACTCCACAAGTTGGTGTTGGGTTCATTTCAGGAAGTCCACTCTCTTTGTAGCTCAATTACTTGAAAACATTCCATTTTTAGCAATCTGGGACCATAAGTGTGGACCACAATTGATAATTGAGCTTGGAGGTGAGAGATAAGTATTGCAGGTCTTCATCTCTATCATGGACCACTTTCTCTGCCCGTTGGAGTAGTTGGGGGTTGAGGATTAACGCTGTGAGGACCACCTGGGCCACCAGCAACTTGCAGCAGGACCACTTCAGAAGTTAACAGTAAAGTGTGGTTTCTTCCAGAAACCAAGTCTCGTGGTTTTCATGTGGTTCTTGTAAGAAACCACGCTGCATGTTATTCAACACAAACATATGCAAACATCTAACCAGATTTGTTAATCATCAAATAGATAATTATTCACTAAACATGATTAGTCATTAATAATCCATATTAAACTCATGTTTAAGTCATCAATCTCCCCCTTTTTTATGATGACAAACATTGTGTTGATTACTGCAAAAACCAGGGTTAGTTAAGATATCACAATAAGTAAGCACACTCCCCCTGAATTATTGCTCCCCCTATATCAATACTTTTTTGTGCTTTAAGCACCATTGGCTAGTCTGCTTAGCCAAAATACTCCCCCTGCAAATAACAACATCTTTTTGCAAATAATTTTTAGCAGAGTATAGCACAGCAGCAAGAAATAATTTAACATTTTTCTCCCCCTTTCATATTCATAACACCATAACACCATTTTTCTCCCCCTTTTGGCATCAACAAAAAGTGTAAGGGTAAAGGGTAGAAAAATAGGTAAGCATAATTATCCATACAAGATCACAAGTTAGATATCCAATGATAGCACATATTTAAGTCGTAGTAGCACATCAATATATTCAAGACATCACAAAACATCTCTCCCTTTTGGCATCAACAAGAAAATCAAAAGTGTAAAGTATGGAGGCCAAAAGTGATGCATAACTATCATCCACATATAACCAAAAGCATAATATCCAAAAGATAGTGCTATTCATAAAGCACAACCAAAATCAAATATTTCAAAGTGAATAGTATTAAACCATAGTAAAAACCAAATGAGCAACCATATCAAAAACCATCTTAAGAACCATGTAAGAAACCATAAACTATCCTAGATGCAATGCATGACCTAGGGACATCAGATCTTGATGAGGTACCATTCTTCAAGTAAACAGAAGGCAAAGCAGTAGAAGTCTGATCCAGCTTTATCATCACCTTGTCTTCAAATTCCCTCATTTGAATATCCTTCTTCTCCGAGTAAATAGACCAACAAGATGCACATTCGTGGAACTAGTAGACTTCATGAAGGCATATTCACCATCATCCCATTTTCATAATTGTCTTTTTCTTTATCCTTGTCACCATTTTCTTTCCTTCAGCTTTACTCATTAGTTTTTGGGGTTGGTTTCTTTGCAACCACTTTAGCAGATTGTTTTTCGGATACAAATCCAGTGCACTTCTTTGGAGTAGCAGTTCTCTGCTTTCTTTTCTTCTGTCCCGAAGCATCAACAGTGGTAGTAGGCTCTTTGGCATTCTTCAAATTTTGCCCATCCTCTGGTTCTTCAGTTGGTTTCTTAGACCCACAGACTCTTCTTGTGAAACAGAGGTAACAACCTCCTTGCTCATTTTCAGAATATCTGTCATCACATCTTCCTCATCTTCTTTCTGCTTCTGTTGTGGAAGATTCAGGTTAACTGTATGAGTCTTCTCTAGTGGTGGTGTGGTTTTTGTTGGAACCATATCAGAAACCACTTGTGAAACCACGTTCAAAATCACATCTAATTTGACTTCAGATTCTTTCCACTCTTGAGACTAGTCACAAATAGCAACCAAATCTTCTTAACTCCTTCTTTCTTTCTTCTAAGCTGCTCTGATGATATTCAATACCTCATAGATATGTCCTCATCTGCCATAGTGCTTAGTGAATGTGTGTAAAGTGTGAAAATTGCAACAAATACTAATATAAGCATGTTTGCACATAAGACATGAATGCATGGTTTATGCAATAACCAAATAAGCACAAAGAATAAGGCTAAGGAAGATTTCAAGTTCAAGTCTGATTGTGATGAAATGATCCTCCTTGAATGGCTTTGTAAAGAAGTCAGCAAGTTGATTTATAAGTCTAGAGAACACTTCTTTTGAGTTGGTTCAGCTCTTCATACATGGCTATGACCCAGTTTACGTCAAAAATTTCATCTTTTGCACATTTGGGTTCCATTTGTGATAGGAAAGCAAGATGTGAATTAACATTGCGCAATGAGGATCTTGTAGTTACTCCTCTTGTGATATCACCAAGAATGTCCTCAATTGAATATCCTCTGGGTGCTTTGATATCTCCATGAGTGTGTTGAGTGGTAAATCCTTGTTCAGCAGCATTTGATTTTTCACCAATCATGCTTGATTGCACGCTTGGTTCCATCTTTGGTTGCATGCTTGGTTCCATGCTTGGTTCTTGCAGAAGCAATGGAGGATGTACCAATTCACATGGTGTGTCACTATGTGGTGTGAAATCTGCATCTTCATCATCACTTGCACTATACGGGTCAATCTCATTAAAAGTAACATGCATGGTTTCTTGAACAATCAGAGTTCGCTTGTTAAAGACACGATAAGCTTTGCAAGTAAGAGAGTATCCAAGAAACACACCATCATCAGATCTAGCATAAAATTTATCAAGATTATCCTTAGTATTGAGAATGTGACACTTAGATCCAAACACCCGAAAGTAACCAACGCTTGGTTTCTTATCAAACCATATCTCATAAGGGGTTTTTTTAATCAATGGATGCAAGGATACTCTATTTAAAATATAGCATGTTGTGTTTACACCCTCTGCCCAAAAATAAGCAGGTAACTTATGCTCATTAAGCATAGTTCTAGCCATTTCTTGCAAAGTTCGATTCTTCCTTTCAACAACCCCATTTTGTTGAGGTGTTCTAGGAGTCGAAAAGATGTATTCTATGCTATTTTGCTTACAGAATTGTTTGAAGATAAGATTATCAAACTCTCCTCCATGAACACTTCTTATTTTTGAAATCTTATAACCTTTTTCATTTTGTAGATGTCCAATAAGTGTACCAAACTTATAGCATGCATGATCTTTTTGTGCAAGAAATAACACCCATGTAAACCTAGAGTAATCATCTACAATCACAAATACATAACTCTTACCACCTAGACTTATGGTTCTCATGGGACCAAACAAGCCAATATGTAACAGTTCAAGAGGTCTAGATGTAGATATAGTATGTTTTGGTTTAAAGGAACTTTTAACCTGTTTTCCAAGTTGGCATGTTCTGCATGTGGTTTCTTTCTCATACTTCAGCTTAGGTAATCCTTTCACCAACTCCTTTTTGGACAATTTTGAGATAAGTTCTAAGTTGGCATGTCCAAGCCTTCGATGCCAGAGTGATGGTATTTCTGTTCTTACACTTAAACACTTGAGCTTAAGGTTAGAAACATCATTCAAATAGATAGAGTAAATATTGCCTTTTCTGGTTCCAGTAAAAACCACATGGTTTCCATCAATAGTGCATACCAGACACTTAGATCCTTTAAATAAGACTTTATATCCCTTGTCACATAACTGACTAACACTTAATAGATAGTACTTAAGATTATCAACCAGTAAAACATGCTCAATAGAAGGGTTAGAGTCAATGTTACCATAACCAAGGATTCTCCTTTTTGTTTTGTCACAAAATATTACCTTTTCTTGGCCTTTTTCACTTAGGGATGAGAACATGGATGATTCACGATTCAAATACCTTGAACACCCATTGTCCAGTATCCACTCATCCCTAATAACCTGTTAAAGAGATCAAGTTTTAGGTACCCAAACTAGTTTGGGTCCTTCTGGGTTAGGTCTGGTTCTTTTTGGAACCCACACATATCTCACATGACAACTTCTTTTTCTAAACATACATGTTCTAATGCCATGTCCATCTCTACCACAATAATGACAAGTAATATGAGGTACATCAGAGTTATATGAATGTGCATGCATGTTCTTCCTAGGTCTATATGGTATGTTTGAACCAGCCTTAACAAATTGTACAAGTGGGCTTGGTTTGTGAAAAACCAAATGAGTAGCAAAACTTGGTTTGTTAAAAACTATATGAGTAGCACCTATACCTTCTTTTTGAATTGAATGCCTCTGTTGTCCAAGCAAGATATTCAAACTTTCTCTACCCTTAGTGAACTTATCAAGAGAGCATTTCAAATCTTCAACATCATTCTTAAGCATGTCATTTTCTTTGAGCAATTTTTCACATGAAGCAATATTGCATGCAATTTTTTTTCAAGTTCATCATGAGCATTATGTATGGCAAGTTTCTCACTTTTCAAGGTTTCACAAGATTTCAACACATCAACATGAGCAAGATCAAGTTTTTCATATCTAGTCTTATGTGCTTCAGCATCATTCTCTAGAGTCTCATTGCGTTTCTTGTATGCAATGTTCTTTTTGAGTGCTTGTGTATACTTAACATACAATTCATCAAAAGCATCTTGTAACTTATCAAAAGTAAAGTCAGGTGAATCATTTACCTCAGATTCTTCTTGAGCCATGTGACACAAATTCACAGCTTCATCTGTGTTTGAATCGCATGAAGAATCCGAGTCATCCCAAGCAGCCATATCCTTCCTTCTCTTGGTTTTTAAATAGTTGAGATTAGCACCATCAAAGTAGGATGCCTTGTTGATGCTTGTTCTCTCATAAGTCATGATCTTTGCCTCTGGATGTTACTCCTTTGTACTGAGGACGTGGCTCCGCTACCAATTGTTAGCCCAGATAAGCCTGAGAGGGGGGGGTGAATCAGGCTACCCCTTAATCGCGTTTGGTTTCTGTTAAACAAAGTGGTTTCTTCACAAACCACACTCACAGAAATCTGTCAGTTCACACAAGCCAGAGACTTGGAAGATAAGAGTAAGAGAGAGTGACATAGTAATTTTAGAGTGGTTCCCCCTCACCAGGTACTCCTTTAGGATTTCAAACTCTCACTAACTTAGGCTTTTGCGGGATCAGCCTCAACCTATTACAGAAACCAAGCTTTTGCAGGCTAAGCTCTAACCTTTACAAGTTTTTCCCAGGCTAAACTCTAACCTTTCCTCAAATCTAAACCCTGATTTGAGTACCCAACAAAACTACACTAAGTCTTGCCTAACAACACTCCCCTTTGTATGAACTTGAAGGACTAGAGTAAGAACAAGTGTATGCCCAACAAGAACAATAAGAACACAGCAAGTATCACAAGTGTAAGCTCAGTTGCAGACTCAAAAACTCTTTCAAATTAGTTGGGATGCTTTTCCAAGAAGCAATCCTCTTCCTTATGTAGAGTTTGAGTGAGTGGGAGTAGGTAGGGGCTCTTTCTCCAACAGCTATATTTCTCTTAATTACTTCCAGAGTTGACTCAAGTACTCCACAAGTTGGTGTTGGGTTCATTTCAGGAAGTCCACTCTCTTTGCAGCTCAATTACTTGAAAACATTCCATTTTTAGCAATCTGGGACCATAAGTGTGGACCACAATTGATAATTGAGCTTGGAGGTGAGAGATAAGTATTGCAGGTCTTCATCTCTGTCATGGACCACTTTCTCTGCCCGTTGGAGTAGTTGGGGGTTGAGGATTAACGCTGTGAGGACCACCTGGGCCACCAGCAACTTGCAGCAGGACCACTTCAGAAGTTAACAGTAAAGTGTGGTTTCTTCCAGAAACCAAGTCTCGTGGTTTTCATGTGGTTCTTGTAAGAAACCACGCTGCATGTTATTCAAGACAAACATATGCAAACATCTAACCAGATTTGTTAATCATCAAATAGATAATTATTCACTAAACATGATTAGTCATTAATAATCCATATTAAACTCATGTTTAGGTCATCAACAATAACATACAAACTTCTTTTTTAATATAAACTTGTTATAGAACCTTGAACATCTTCCTACTAGTATCATTTTTGTTTCCCTAAAAGAATCAAGCACTGTCAGGTACACACATCATCTTCCATTTTAAGGTTAAGCTTAGAACATTCTCCTATCCAAACATACTTAATATTATTTTTTTCCTTTCATTATTACGTACAAAAGCGAATGTAATGATCTATTTTACAAAAAAACGACATGACACATATGTTATGCGAAAAAAAGGAGTAATGTTTAAAGCATCTTTCTTTTGGAAAGTAACACGGATTGCTCCTTTTTTTAAGTAGTACCGTCTTTGTTGTCCCAAATAAGACTAGAACATGTTTTCCTCTTATGTGCGTATATGGATTTACTTCAAGCTCTTTCTTCAAATCATTATTTTCTCTTTTTATATGCATATAACTTGTTTATCCTCCATTTCTTGCCATGATTGATCTTTCTCCAAGTATCAAATACTCTTTTTCATTTTCTTTGCCCATATTTTGGCCATACATCAAATTGATTGGGTTTTTCGGTTTCACAGTACTCCATCTTTTGGGTATTGGCTAATTTTGTACCCCGAGATTTTGTTTGGCCGGGCATATACCCCGACTTACCTTGGGCAGGCCAGTCATAGTCCTTTGGTCAGGCACCTACTGATGTGGCGGGCTGCCCAGATTTGAGGTTTGGGATGTGTTTCAAAACGACGTCGTTGCGTGCCAAAACGACGTCGTTTTAGAGGGTTGGGTGGACACGCCAGATCCACGAGTCTTTGTAGGCTCCACATGCTACCAACCCAGGTTCTTTACCTAACCGACCCGAAACCCGATAGATATCAAAACGAAACTTGACTCGTACCTGGTTTGAATTTTTTTTAAAAAACCCTACCAATCCAGTTTGATTATATAATTTAATCATTTTTAATTTCTTTAATCAAATTTTAATTTCTAAAAATCTCACTTAGAATTAAATAAATACACTTCATTATGTTAGATTTATTAATTTTAACATTTTATTTTTTCAAATACTAATTTCTAAAAATCCCTATGAATGTTCACCGTTCCTCCTCTCCCCCTTTGGTCGCACTCTCCCAATCTCTTATCTCCTCTAGCCTCCAATCTCTTCATCGCAGACCTCAATTTTACCTCAGACTTCACAAAACTCCCCAAATCCTCCATTTTCATAAATTGACAAGTAACATATCAAAATCACATGCCACCGTCACGGAATCGAAAGCGGACACCAAAAAAAAGAAGCGAAACTTAATTTTTTTTTAAAAGAGAGAAATCCCTAATTCAGTCAACAGAGAATGACACAGGAAATGGACGATGACAGTTTCTGCATCCGCGTATAGAAGATCTTGGGCATGCTCACGGCAACGGTGCCCTCCTCCGACAACCAGAAGGCCACCTCCTCCCTGCAATCCATGCTTTTGTCCATCACTGGAGACAAGGTCGAGCGGCGAGAGTGGAGGCGGGACGAATCTGACCCCGATGCCGCTGCCGCATCGCGAGAGAGAGAGAGGAGATGCCTTGTGCAGCGTCATTCGCCTCTTACATTGAACTCACCCGCGCCGGAGTCTTGTTCTTTCTCCTCCAATGACGAGCACAGTGACTCTAGGGCAAAGCGGGAGTGGCTCAATTGGTGTTCTTTATGAGGAGGTGATGTGGCAAAGGGTTGCAATTGAAGAAAAGAGATGGATGAAGGAGGAGAAAAAGGAGAAGAAGAAGAAGAGGAGGAGGAGAAAAAAAAGATGGGCGGCGAGGAGGAGGGGAAGGAGGAGCGTGGGGAGGATGAAGAAAAAGAAAAGAGAAAAAAAGAAGAAGAAAAAAAAAAAGAAGGACGGTGAGGAGGAGGGGGAGGAGGAAGGAAGAGGAGAGAGGAGGAGGCTCGACGGATGAGGAGGAACAAAGAAGAGGAGTAACAATTTTTTTAATAAAAGATGTTTTTTTTTTGGTATAGTTAATGAAGGATTTTATTATGAGATTTAATGAAATTTAAAGGGAGGAGGATTTCCAGTACACGCGTCATCATAATTTTTTAATTTAATTCTACTACTAGATAATGATTATAACAATAATAAATATCAATTAAAATTTAAGCTTAGACTCTAATTATTTTATATTTGTCAAAAGTATTATTATTGGTCATTTATTAACACATTGTAGGTATTTTTGAAAATTCAAACCGGTTACGAGTAGGTTTTTTGGCGGTTTTTAGAATGGTTGGGTTAAGTTAGCATGTAGGACCCATAATGACACTTGGATTTCACATGTCACTACAAAATACAAAAACGGCGTTGTTTTGGCATGTAACGGCATCGTTTTGAAACACATCCCAAACCTCAAATTCGGGCAGCCTGCCACGTCAGCAGGTGCCTGACCAGGAGAATATGACTGGCTTACCCAAGGGAAGTCGGGGTATATGCCCGGCCAAACAAAATCTCGAGGTACAAAATTGGCCAATACCCAAAAGATGGGGTACTGTGAAACCCAAAAACCCAAATTGATTAGAGATATTTTCATTAAAAAAAATTCATAAACTTTTGTTAGGTTTGATTTTTATTTTAAATATTTATTTTACATAGGCTTGTAGAGTTTTCACGGGGATACATCCAGATTTTGGTACATTACCACCTATTGTGCCCTCACTGAAACAGAAAAATTCCAACTTATTAAGGCCAACACTCAACACGCTTTGCACCTTTTCTTTGGACAGAATCTGAAAGAAAGTAGATGACAACAATTCTGGGTTTACAGAAAATTACTTTATTCTGGGTAGCACTTTGTTTCCTTGGGTCCATGACTAAAGTTCATTAGGACCACCAAAGTCGTGGTTCACTTGGTGGACCGTTGAGAGATTGACAGCAGTAGTCGGTCACAAATCAAGGAATACATATGTATACCTATGCATAATATATCAGAACCAAATTGACTTTATTAATTATATCGTATTTAAAAATTTCAAGATTCTGTTGAGAAGCGGAAAGCTAACGGGAGCGAGAGGAGGGCTTTAAGAGGTAACCCTAACCCTTTAAATCAATTTTTGCTGCTGAGATTGCTTTTCTGTGATGTTATTGATGATGATGCTTTGATTGTTCTATGAATCCATGCTTAGAACTATGTGGCTTTGACCCCGGTCACACGGGTACGTAGGTAGTCTCGGTTTGAAAACGGGATGTAAGCCAAATTGTGTGTTTCTTTTCCAGTTGTGTTTTCTATTGCTATGTTATGTGTTGTGTTGATGCTATGGTGTCGCTGTGATGTTGATGTTGCTACTGTGAAACTAATGTCGTTGTGATAATGTTGATATTGTGGTTATAATGTTGATGTTATGGTGATGTCGCCGGGATGAGTTGTGTTGTTGCGATATTGCTATGATGTTCATATTATGATTGTGATATTAAGGTTATGGCTTTGATGTCGATTTTGCTGTAGTAATATTAATGTTGCTACTATATTGTTGCATCGTTTGTCGTATTGTGTGTGTTGTTGTGATGCCATTTAAGAATTATGTGAGCTTTGAATCCGGGTTATGGAAGTCAAGGTTTTTTCTTGAATTTTGTCCTTAATAAAATTCAGGTGGCGACTCCTTTGATGTAGTGGGGGATCAAATTAACTTTTGGTCGGGTCCTCATAGCGGGGGATTATGCCCGCTTGGTATTGTTGACAGGTTAGGTCATTGCGGTGTGGGATCTGCTTGACCAAAGGGTGGTGCTACGATGGGCTCTGTGTGTGCCTTGGTAGCAACCCCTATGCACTTTGTGGGCTATTCGGTTATGCCTCGTATGTGGGGCTGTGGGATAAGGTTGTGCATGTGTGCAGGGCTATCAGGACATACAAGTAGGCCCGGAGTACATCACTTGGCTTACCCGTGGGCCTAATCACGGAGGACTGGAAACCTTGCTGATTGGTTGCATGTTTGCTATGCATTGCATGCTTTGAGTGGTTATTGCTTGTGTGCACATTTTCTTACTGAGTTTATACTGATCCTCCATTTCTTCTCCTTGTCTTGCAGGTGCGAGAATGAGTGTACGGGCAATAGGTCGATGGGTATAGCCGAGTCGGTTTACTTTAATTAATCTATTTTATTATTTATCCATTAAAGAGGTTATGTTTTGGAATGTAAGAGTTAGTGCCCCTTGTAGCAATAATTTTATAACATTAGTGGATATGGCTTAATCAAAGAGTTCAATATGTATTAGTATCTTTTGTTGCCTTTGCATTTGTTGATTTTGCTTCCGTTTATGCTGCGCATATGTTCTTGGTTAGTAACCCGCTAGGCAAAGGCGACTAGCTTTTGTGTTTTCGATTATAGGCCTTGGGGTGCCCTGTGGCACGATGTGGGAGCACATGGTGCTTGGCTGGTCTTGCTTAAGCGGGAGCATGACAGAAGCAATATAATTCATAAGTCAAGCTTATTCTCAAATAAGGAGCGAAAAGAACGAACTTGGCTAAAGTGTGAATACCGTGCAAGTATATTCTGTCTAGGTCGCTGAGTTTTAAGTGAGACCATTGTGACTCCTCCAGTTGCTTCTGGAAATATATCTTAGAATAATAGTTCTTTGGGAAGTGGTTAATTCGTCTCTCTTGGAAATCATTGAATCAGTTCTCTCCATTCAAGTTAAACAAGTTCAAGTGCATTTGGGAAGAATAATCACAAACCGGAGGCCATCGCAATTTAGCCAATGCCGTGGAACAATGTACACGGCGCGACTCTTAGAATTCGTCCGGAGCGTGTTCGTCAGTTGTCTAATCCCACGAGCTGAGGCGCGATGCTCAAACTTGGCCAAGCTTTTTCTTTTCTTTTCCTTTTTGTTTTGTTTTATATAAATAACTATTTAAAATTTTTGTTTTAAAAAAGAAATTTTATCAATATTGTTTGGATTTATACACCAGTCAATTCCGTTTAATCAAATTGACTGAAAATCAAAACCCATAACGGAAGTGTTAAAATAAAAATTCTATCATAGTTGTCGTTTAGGGGATAAATGTAATTAACTCAAGGTACATATTAGTTTGACAAAAATTGGAAGCATTCCTGCTTGAATAAATCAAGACCTCTTCTCTATAACCATATATTTTTTTTGGTTGCAAGCTATAACCATATATTTTAAAAATTAAAGTTTAGATTGAGAGGCGCTACTGAGTTCAGAATCAGGATAGATCACAATTTCAGAAAAACGCTTCGATATTCATAAATCACCCACTATAAAGGAGAATTCAATCTTCAATCAAATGAGAATGTTGATTCAACTAACCAACTAAGCCACACAATTCTTCATTCTTCTTAATTTCAGCGTCACAGCCTGATTGGTCCAAAAGGCCGGCCAACTTTACATACTATACTAGTAAATTCTGGGCGTTCACCCAGGAAGGACAACTAATACTTGAAGTGCCGAAAAGGCCAACAAAAATGTAAAAAAATTTATAAACACAGGTGGCAAATCTACCTTACATGGGGAGTCAATTCGATGCAAGCTCCGGATAAAATAAAATAAAATAAAAACTTATGGTTTGGTTGTCTAGTCAACTTAGTTGATACTTCATATCAAAGATCCTCATTGTTCTCCCCGATTCGATTTGTCCACATTATAGGTTTCTCCTTGACGTTTATTTCTATATATACATCTATGTTGGTGTGGGATTTAATTAGTTGATACAACTGATACAAGAAAGTTAGCTAGTTTCCAGTAGCTAGCTAGCCATGGAGCTGGTTTCATACTTTCTCCTCTCCCTTGTAATTTTTCTGTTTCCAGCTCTATTCTTGTTCATCCTTCGTGGCCGCCGCGGAGGAAACACAAAACACAAGCAGCGGTACCCTCCCGGACCACCGGGATGGCCTATTGTTGGGAATTTGTTGGATGTGGGTACAATGCCCCACCGGACGCTGACCAACATGAGAGGAAAATATGGTGACGTTATATGGCTAAGAATGGGAGCCATGAAAACTATGGCAATTCTGTCAGCCAAGGCCAGCACAGAATTCTTCAAGAACCATGACCTGTGGTTCGCGGAGCGCACCATAACCGAAACCATGCGCGCCCATGGCTATGACCAGGGCTCCTTGGCCCTCGCACCTTACGGTCCACATTGGCGAGTCCTGAGGAAATTGGTGACCATGGAAATGCTAGTCAACAAACGGATCCTGGAAACAGCCCCCATCCGGAGGAAATGCGTGGACGACATGTTGTTGTGGATCGAAGAGGAGTCCCACAAAGTTGGAGCTGGGGTTGGAGTTCGAGTTGCAAGGTTTGTGTTCTTGATGACGTTCAATTTGCTTGGAAATCTTATGCTTTCCCGTGATTTGTTCGACCCAGATGCAAAGGAGGGGTCGGAATTCTTCGATGCGATGATGGGGCTGATGGAGTGGTCAGGGCATGCAAATTTGGCAGATATCTTCCCATGCCTGAGGTGGCTGGATCCCCAGGGATTGAAGAGAAAGATGGAGAGGGATATGGGGAAAGCCTTGGGGATTGCTTCTAAATTTGTGAAGGAGAGGTTAGAAGAAAATAGGGATGTAGCGGGAGATAATAATAATAATAATAATGGTAGGAAGGATTTTCTGGACGTGTTGCTTCAATTTGAAGGTGATGGGAAAGATGAGCCGGCCAAGATTTCTGATCATGATGTCAACATTTTCATTCTGGTAAGTTTACATGAAACTATCTAGAAGTCTAGAACTGATAGTTTCTCCAGATTATTTATGTTAAGCAAAAATAGGTTTTGAATTTCCTCTATATTTTCTGCATATAACAACCCTCAAGTTATGTACTTATGCTTCATACATTTTAAATTTTATGGCAACACTAATTCATTAGATTCGCAAGTTCCTAGTTCCTACATATAAATTTTTTTCTGGTTGTCTATTATATCCTACAGAGTACAGAGCTAGTAAATGAATGAAAGAGACAGGCCTATTTTCAACATAAACATGCAAATGAGACACATATGAAAAGACTCGTTCAACCACTTTTTGTTTTCTATAGAGAATACTTGTCGTAACATAATTTTCTTATAAGATTGATTCAACTAGTGAAGTTAATGTGTTTGATTTTAGTAATATTTCACCAGGAGGGAGATTGCTAAATAAGGTTTGACAGCTTTCCTACCCCTCGATACTGGTATTTTGTCGTCTACTTTTTTTTTTTTGGTTTGACATGAAGCAGTGACTCAAAAACGTCATCACATTTACAGACGCAACTCAATTGAAGTTCCTCTTTGTGATATCCCAAACAAATACCCCAACGAATACTAGAAAAAATTCGCACCACCAAAACTTGGGTGAACAACACACACCAACCCTAAGCATTTTCTATTAAGATGATTATTTGCAATAATGTGACTAATTAACTGACTGAAAACAAGTTCTGGCGTAAGTATTGCGTTAAACCATCCCGTTAAATCACCATGATTAATTGTAGTAATGGCATGTGCTATTGAATTTGTTAAAAAAAAAAAGAATTACCTTCACCAAATTGGGATGCCAAAAAAAAAAATGCATAACAAATATATTGTTTTGAACGGTGCAGGAAATTTTTCTAGCCGGTTCAGAAACTACCAGTAGTACCATTGAATGGGCATTGACTGAGCTTCTGTGCAATCCGGAGTCAATGGCCAAGGCAAAAGCTGAGCTTGCTGGAGTGGTTGGGCCAAACAGAAAGGTTGAAGAGCGTGACATCGACAATCTTCCTTTCCTGCATGCTGTGGTTAAGGAAACTTTTAGGTTACACCCTCCAATTCCATTCCTTGTTCCGCGAAGGGCGATGAAGGACAGTAGTTTCATGGGATATGACATACCAAAGAATACACAAGTCCTTGTCAATGCTTGGGCTATTGGACGAGACCCTGATGTGTGGGAGGATCCTTTGAGTTTTAAGCCTGAGAGGTTTCTTGGCTCAAAAATTGAGTATAAAGGCCATCACCATGAGTTCATTCCTTTCGGAGCAGGGAGGAGAATGTGTGTAGGTGTGCCACTAGCTCATCGGGTAGTTCACCTTATCTTGGGGTCATTGCTTCACCAATTTGATTGGGAATTTGAGGCAAATGTCACTCCTGCCACAATAGATATGAAAGATAAATTAGGTATCACAATGCGCAAGTTGGAGCCATTACTAGCAATACCAAAAAGTTGCAAGGTGTGAGTGTCCACTGCAATCGCTCAATGCTGTTGTAGATGTTGGCAATGCCAATATTTATGGAGACCTGGTGATTTCTGCATGTACTACGTTCCACTCAATTCCTCTACATATCATTCTAGTAACATTGCATAGTCCATTTCGGGTGAATCAAGTTTTTTTAATAATATGATGCGGAAGTTGACTTTAAAGATCTATTGAAAGATTTTCTTGATAACAATGTTGTGTGTTTGAGGAATAGGGTAAAAAAAGAAGAAAATTCATGATATATAATTACTCTAACTTCCACTCATCCAACAAATTAAGAGGAGGCTACCTTAAACTATATTTACTTTTAAGAATACAAGCATAACTAACATATTTAAACTATATTACTTTTAGGATTACAAGCCTAACATAGTTAACTCCTTTTATTGAGTAGTAAAATTTCAATTTTAATTAATTAGGTTTGTTTCTACTAAACTCTTTTTTTTTTTTTTTAACGGTAAGAGGTTAGATTCAAACTTCAAGGATCGGTTGGGACTTCTTTTAGCAAGATGCTCATCAGCTTTTCGTTTAGTTCATAAAGCATTCAATTCTGGCAGCAAAAATTGCTCTGGTAATGTACGCTGCAAAAAAAAAAATATAAATATAGCTTGTAACAGCCCGGGTAATTTTTACGTTTTTACCGTCACTGTAAAATTTATTTTTACAGTTATTTATCATTAAAATTAATCTTGAATAATTAACTAACGGTAATTTACGCTTCGGATCCCGAAACCGAGCATTGTTCCACGCTCGGGATTTTTCTGCGGAATTTCCGGACCAAAATTGGAATTTTTAGGGTCCAGGAATGTTGAGAAAAGTCAGGTTTAACCTCGAATTATCGGGCCAGAAATTAAGTCAAGGGGGTATTATCAATATTTTCTGGTCCGGACGGGACACGACTGCATAATGCAGCCGCCTTCTCCTGTGTGCCCATGAACTGCTCCTGTGTGACCTGTGACCTGCATGATTTATTTGTCGTTTTCTTCCCTGCAAAAACACATCAACATCAAACCACCTCTGCCCAGCTCTTCTTCTGCAACTCAGTTTTCTTTCTTCCTCTTTGCAAAATCACAAACTAGACAAGAAGAATAAGAAATAAATAGGAAAAAAAAAAACACACACACACACAACAACACCCACAACGTCACCGTTTCACCACTCTTCTCCATTCCTTTTTTTTCTTTTTTTTCTCTTCCGTCGCCACCACCACACCCGAGACCTCCACCGTGAACCGCTGCCACCTGCACCCGAGACCACCGCGTCGCCGACGCCACCTGCTCCTCCTTTCCTTTTCCCTCTAGTCGCCGCGGCTGCAGGACGAGGGCCGTCCACCTCACGCACGGCAGGGAGGCCACGGAACCACCACCTGCAGATCGACGAACCGCCACCGCCTCCTCCCTTAGCTTGCCGACGCCGCAGCAGGTAGCGCCACCAGCCGACTCCTCCTTCCCGCGTTGCCTTCCTCGTCGCCGACACCTCGCCATCCGCGGCTCGTGCACTGCCGTTGTCGCCGCCGGAGAAACCGAGGTGAGCCATCCACCAACCCGTGGATGTGAGCTCGACCCATCTCACACGCCGGGCCGTGGTTCTGGGTCGGGTCGACCCGGACGCGCGCCTGGGCTGTGTGGCTGATGGGCTGGGACTAGCGGGCCGGGTTGTTGGGTTTTCGCCTGGGCCTTGGTGTAACAGCCCGGGTAAAAATTTTGGATTTTTACCGGACTGTAAAAGACTATTTTCCGTGATTTACTGTTGAATTAATCTTGGGTAATTAATTCAAGGTAAATCGGGAGATGTTTTTCGAAACCGAGGGTTTTCCCACGCTCGTGATTTTCCCGTGAATTTTTCGGAACTAAGTTGGTATTTTTCGGGTTTCGGAATTTCTCGAAAAATCACACCGGAAAATAACTAAGGAGGTATCTGTTATTTTCTGGTCCGGATCGGACTCGCCCGTAATATGGACGAATTGTATTATTGCTCTCACATGAGTAATAGTATTTATCAGGTTATAAAAGAAGAAGTAGCCGGTGGAGGGGAAGAAGAGGTGAAGAGAAAAAAAAAAAGAGAGAAAAAAAAGAGAGGAAAAGAGAGAAAAAGAAAAAGAGAGGAAAAGAAAAAAAAGGAAAGAAAAACCAGAAAAAAAAGAGATGGACCAATCAGAAAATAGAGAAGAAAGGAAAATGAAAGAAAAAGAAAAGAAAAGAAAATCAGAAGAAAAGAAAAGAAAAGAAAAATGGAAGGAAAATAAGAAAAAAGGGAGAGAAAATACAAAAAAGAAAGAAAAACAGAAACCCGTGAACAGTGCCGTCACCATTTCTTCCCCACGGTTACTGTTCACCAGACGGAGCTCCGGGCCGCCTCTCCACACACCGCCGCCACCTTGGCACTCGCCACGCCGTCGCCGACCGAACCTCGCCTTCCCCGTCGCCATCCGCCGCC
Source organism: Turnera subulata (assembly GCA_028386065.3). Taxonomy (NCBI): domain Eukaryota; kingdom Viridiplantae; phylum Streptophyta; class Magnoliopsida; order Malpighiales; family Passifloraceae; genus Turnera; species Turnera subulata. The sequence goes on from JAKUCV010006217.1 coordinate 77,724, forward strand.
GGACGCGCACGGAAGAGCCTTTGACCCGCCGCGCGACCCGCGGGTCCAACTCCCTCACTGCTGCCGCCTCCCGCCGGCGTTACAGAGTTGGTTTTCCGCCGCCCTCGCG
>JAKUCV010006217.1:78329-97883 GCA_028386065.3 Turnera subulata
AGTTGAGTAATCGGCCAAGGTGAGGATGGATTTCCTTCAATATGTGCCTATATTACTCGGTATTGTGTTTGTTGATTATTGCATGATGCTTTTGTTGTGATTTGGTTCGGGATGTCTATCCCGGTGCTTGTTTGGTATTTTTGGGATGTTTATCCCCGTATCGAATTTCTGTGTCTTTTGGATTAAGTAATAATGGATTAATAATGAATTGTGATGAGGATGTCGATCCTCGAAATTTTGGTTAGGGATGTCGATCCCTGAGTTTGGTTTTTGACGACGGTAATATAATTGTCACGTGGTAAGTAGAGGTACGACCGGATGGTTAGAGACTGTTTTGTGGTGGCCATGATCTGGGTTCGTGTGATAAGCATGTCTATGCTTGGGATGTCTATCCCGGTTTTGTTATTTTTTGGGATGTCTATCCCTGGGTTCTTTTTGATCTGGCACCAGGAACAGGTTGATAACCTGGTACGACCCTAGCTTATCCGTGACGGGGCCCGTAAAGATAAAATTGAGTAATTGGATTTTACTTGAGTCTCTTGGGTTTTGTCTTTGGGTTTGACTGTTTTATTTGACTTAAGTAATTTTTAGTGTCCATATTGATCGTCTTTCCATTGTCGTGAGCACTTCGGACTCACCCCTCACCTGCGGGCTTTCATCCCGTAGGATGAGTTGTTTCATGTACAGGCTTGGTGCATTCCAGACAAGCTGCAGCGTTATCCCTTGGACAGGCTTGGATCCATAGTTTGCATGTGTCGCATACAGTGTTTATGTGAGTTATAAGTCTTCCGCTGTGCACTTATTTGAGTTATTGGGCCATTGGGCCGGTTTCGTTATTTATTGTTGTTTTTATTATGGGCTGTTGAGCCCGGATTTCTATTGTATACACTGTATGCTGGTCTTATTTTGGTTGGGTCGTCACAGTTCCTGCACGTGTTTACTGTGTACGGTAAATACGGGTCGGGGCGTTTCATTTTGGTAGCGGAGCGGGCGTTAGGTCTTGTTGGGAAGTCTTTGCGTGTCTGTTGTCTTGTTTGCATAGTTCGCTCCGGTTGTTTATTATTTTATATCATTTAGTTTAGTGCATTATGGATCCAGTCATGGGACGCCAGCTGTCGCGGAACATACACATAAGAGGTAATGATGCTATAATAAGCGAAAATACAAATATTATTGATAATACTGATATTTTGAGTACAAAGGGAAATATTAATATTTTGAGTACAAACAGAAATATTATATTGATATTTTAAATTTTATAAAAAGGGAAATAATACATTGATTTTTGATATTTATAAAAATAGAAAATACAATTAACGATTTGGAACGACGTTGACACGGAAACTGTTTGGATCGCTGTTGTTGTTGACCGTGACCCTATCGCTCCAAGAGAACCACATGCCGCCTCTGTTCTGTTGGCCAGGAATCTCGAACCGGTTAGCTTGAGAGAATCGGAGTGGAATCAGACCGTGATCGTCCCGTGGTTGCCACTGTGTCTCCGTCAGAAGAACCATATTTGGTTTGTACTAGTTCTTCAAGTCCCTCAGGGTTCGCGAGAACTCCTGGGCACGCCTTGCAACTCCTCTGCAGTTCCACACCAGTAGCCGTACCTTTGGCCAAGTTGGAGGTAGCCGAGTCATTCTGGGCATGCTCTGGGCCGTCATCGAGAGTTGATAGTAGGCACCTTGCTCCACAGTTTGGCAAGTGGACTCCAGGTTGAACTCCTGTAGCCTTTCGGAGATGAAGAACATCACTGAGTTTGCCGAGCCGTAGAAGGATGTCCTCAGAGTGCCGTGGTCCTCTAGGAAGAACACCTCTTCCATGGGAGTGATGAAGAATCGTGACGAGTAGAGTTCGTCGACGAAGACTAGACGCGGCATCCTGCCGAGCTCGTTTGGTAATTCCTCAGCGCGTTCGTTGACCATGCTGTACGCCAGACGATTCCTTCTGCCAAGGTTGGCACCTTCGACGAAGAAGACTGAAGATGGAGCAGGCATCTTGATTGGAACATGTGGGATTCTGTTTTTGGAGCGTTGCGTTTTTGTTTTTCAGAATGGTTTTGTTGCTTTAATGCTTTTGATAATTTACACATCACCGCTCCTTTTATACACCTATGGGGAGCGTGTTTATTATTTTCGATTTTCAAGATTTGCTTTTTGAATTTTACCGTTGTTGTATTTAATGCTTTGTCAATTTACGCGTTTTCCAGACCCATGCCAGAGTTTTTCAAGCTTTTCCTAACTCATGATTTTCTTTCGCTCTGGCTACCTTGTCTTTTGTTTTTATGGTCTTACTATATTTTCTTGCATCTTTTATCACTTGCATCCGTGACCGTTGAGGCTAGACGGATGGGACCGTGCCTCGAGTAGAGTACATGTGCGACGAGTTCACAGCTGTTCGGACATCGTGGAGAGATACGAGACTCGACAAACGTTTTCGGCTTATGCGGACAATTGCGAACAAGTGGGTAACGTGTCTTTCGAGGGACACATGACATTCCCGTGATCATCGCTGTGCGAGATACGTTTTGTGATTCGAGGATGTTCACGTCCGACACGAGCGCCGATCATGAAAATGTGTTTTGTTTTAATTTCCTTTTGTTTTGATTTTGTTAAACGAGTTTTATTTTTAATTTCTTTAAATTTGATTTTATATTCTTATAGTTGATTTTTATTTTGTTTTGAGATGTTTTAATTTTCCGTTTAACATAAGATTTCTTAACATAAGAGATTTTGATTTTAAAAGGAAATTTATTTATTTATTTCATAATAAGGTTTACAACAGGAGAAGAAGTACTCTCTATGGAGTTACTTGCTTCTCTAGGTCTTTTACAATCTTTTGGGCATTTTTCAAGTGTGGGAACAGTTCCGCGCACGCCAGTTCGATTTGTGCCACTGCCGAGTTGATCTTCTTCAGCAAGAAGTTCAGTTGTGTCAGCTTCTGTTGCGGAGTGCTGCTCTCAGCTACTGCTTTTCCCTTCTTGTCTTCAGCCTTCTTGCTGGCACGTTTCTTCCGTCGTTTTGGGAAAACGACCATGTGCTCCTTCAGGCCGATGATGTTGGTCTTGAACCGTTTCTTGGGAGGTTCTTCATCGGAGCATGTTGGGAAAGCTGTGCCGCCGATGTAGCTGTTGTTCTCGGAGTCAGAGGTTGTTCTTGATCTCAGTGGAGAGTCCATGACTGTGTGTGAGTTTGCCAGTCATGAGGTTTGGTATTTATAAGCGGATGAGATGTCACTTAAGGGTATAAGCGGTATCTCATGTTGGGGTTGGACACCTGGCAGAGTATGCCAGAATCTTATCGTGGTAGGACCCACGGATAAGACGGAATTTCGGGGACGAAATTCTTTTTAAGGTGGGTAGTCTGTAACAGCCCGGGTAAAAATTTTGGATTTTTACCGGACTGTAAAAGACTATTTACTGTGATTTACTGTTGAATTAATCTTGGGTAATTAATTCAAGGTAAATCGGGAGTTGTTTTTCGAAACCGAGGGTTTTCCCACGCTCGTGATTTTCCCGTGAATTTTTCGGAACTAAGTTGGTATTTTTCGGGTTTCAGAATTTCTCGAAAAATCACACAGGAAAATAACTAAGGAGGTATCTGTTATTTTCTGGTCCGGATCGGACTCGCCCGTAATATGGACGAATTGTATTATTGCTCTCACATGAGTAATAGTATTTATCAGGTTATAAAAGAAGAAGCAGCCGGTGGAGGGGAAGAAGAGGTGAAGAGAAAAAAAAAAGAGAAAAAAAAAGAGAGGAAAAGAGAGAAAAATAAAAAAAGGAAAGAAAAACCAGAAAAAAGGAGATGGACCAATTAGAAAATAGAGAAGAAAAGAAAATGAAAGAAAAAGAAAAGAAAAGAAAATCAGAAGAAAAGAAAAGAAAAGAAAAATGGAAGGAAAATAAGAAAAAGGGAGAAAAAATACAAAAAAGAAAGAAAAACAGAAACCCGTGAACAGTGCCGTCACCATTTCTTCCCCACGGTTACTGTTCACCAGACGGAGCTCCGGGCCGCCTCTCCACACACCGCCGCCACCTTGGCACTCGCCACGCCGTCGCCGACCGAACCTCGCCTTCCCCATCGCCATCCGCCGCCGGACGCGCACGGAAGAGCCTTTGACCCGCCGCGCGACCCGCGGGTCCAACTCCCTCACTGCTGCCGCCTCCCGCCGGCGTTACAGAGTTGGTTTTCCGCCGCCCTCGCGCCGCTTGTGCCGCCTCGACATCACGGATGTGATCGCCTTCCCTTCCCCGCGCCTGCCGTCGCGTCGCCATCGCCAAACCCGAGGTGAGCAACCCGATTTCTGCAGGATCCGTCCGATTGTATTCGGGTCGCACTGATTTCTGGGTTATGTTGACACTGGGCTTCTGGGTTGGGCTGAACAGTGTTGGACCGGGTCTTGGGCGCGGGCCTGTGCTTCGGGCCTGCTGCCTTGGTCTGGGCCGACACTATTCAAGGCCCAGTCCGATTAATTTTAAAAAAACTATATTTATATATATATTTATTTAAACATAATCTGATATTCAATTTTGAAAAAAAAATATATAGTTATTTTGAGTAAATTACTGCCAATTTAATTCTGGTATTTCCAAGAAAATATAAATATATTTACTTTGATAAATAATTATGTTTCGTTTGTAAATTATTATGGTTAGTTTGAAAAATATATATATGCCTTGGAAATAATTTCTGGAAAATTTATATGTATATTATTTTCGTCTAGAAATTATGTTTATGGAAATTATATATATATGTACTTTGGAATTAAAGGTAATTATAATTTTGGTGTTGGAAAATATTATTATATATTTAGAAAAAGATAAATACTAAATATTTTCTGAAAATTATAAATAGGTTATTATTTTTCTGGAAAATTATAGTAATTATTATTTTGGAAATTATAATTATTTTGTGAAAATATTTTGAAAAGAGTTTTAATTAAAGTATGGTACCGAAATTATATTCGGATATACGTATGGTTAAATATTTTCGATAAATGGAAATAATAACAGATATGAACCGGGATGGGATTATTTCGCAGTTTGGGCATCATAGTATACCGATTATATGCATTTATGTGAGTGTATATTGATTTGTGGTATAGGTTGGATATCGGGCAGTTTCCCGAGGAGCCGGCGTCGGACCGGTCATTGTTTCCGGAGTTGAGTAATCGGCCAAGGTGAGGATGGATTTCCTTCAATATGTGCCTATATTACTCGGTATTGTGTTTGTTGATTATTGCATGATGCTTTTGTTGTGATTTGGTTCGGGATGTCTATCCCGGTGCTTGTTTGGTATTTTTGGGATGTTTATCCCCGTATCGAATTTCTGTGTCTTTTGGATTAAGTAATAATGGATTAATAATGAATTGTGATGAGGATGTCGATCCTCGGAATTTTGGTTAGGGATGTCGATCCCTGAGTTTGGTTTTTGACGACGGTAATATAATTGTCACGTGGTAAGTAGAGGTACGACCGGATGGTTAGAGACTGTTATGTGGTGGCCATGATCTGGGTTCGTGTGATAAGCATGTCTATGCTTGGGATGTCTATCCCGGTTTTGTTATTTTTTGGGATGTCTATCCCTGGGTTCTTTTTGATCTGGCACCAGGAACAGGTTGATAACCTGGTACGACCCTAGCTTATCCGTGACGGGGCCCGTAAAGATAAAATTGAGTAATTGGATTTTACTTGAGTCTCTTGGGTTTTGTCTTTGGGTTTGACTGTTTTATTTGACTTGAGTAATTTTTAGTGTCCATATTGATCGTCTTTCCATTGTCGTGAGCACTTCGGACTCACCCCTCACCTGCGGGCTTTCATCCCGTAGGATGAGTTGTTTCATGTACAGGCTTGGTGCATTCCAGACAAGCTGCAGCGTTATCCCTTGGACAGGCTTGGATCCATAGTTTGCATGTGTCGCATACAGTGTTTATGTGAGTTATAAGTCTTCCGTTGTGCACTTATTTGAGTTATTGGGCCATTGGGCCGGTTTCGTTATTTATTGTTGTTTTTATTAAGGGCTGTTGAGCCCGGATTTCTATTGTATACACTGTATGCTGGTCTTATTTTGGTTGGGTCGTCACAGTTCCGGCACGTGTTTACTGTGTATGGTAAATACGGGTCGGGGCATCTCACTTGGACGATGGGCCTGGGCTGTGTGCTTGTGTTGGGTAATGGGCTGGGAAGTGACTGGGCTGATGGTATGTGGGCTGAACAGTACTATTTGGCCCAGTCAGATTTTTTTTAAAAAAAAAGAAGAAGGAAATATAATCAGGAAAAAAAATATATGGGAAGAGAATTAATTTTGGGAAAAATATATATGATATAAAATAATTGTTAAGAGGGAAACAATTTTGGAAAATATATAAATAGTGTGTTGTAACAATTAATTTGAAGGAAATAATTTTAGGAAGGGTATTATCAAGTGGGTAATGTATAGGTATACGTATAAGTATGGTATTATTCTAGATACCTAGAAATAAATGGTGAATTATGACGATAATAGGAATAACCCGGGGAGTAACCGAGACGTGTCCGTATTTAATTTCCGTAATACAGTAGTAGCATTGCATATCACTTATGTGTGCATATTATTTGTTTGATATAGGAGTCGAAAACGAGCTGATACCTGAGGAGCCGGACTTGGAGTCAGTTGGACAGTTCCAAACCTGATATCGGCTAAGGTGAGGATGGATAACCTTAAATATGTGCCTGTAGTACTGTGTTTGTTTTGCTGTTTGATTGAACTGCTGAATTGATTATCGACTGTTATTTGATTGTTGTGGAATTGTTGATGCTGTTGTTGGATTATGATTAGACTCGTGGATACTGTGTTGAATAGTGCTGAACTGTAAAGCTGTGATTAATTGATGATATGAGTTTTTTGTTAAGTTGATCTGAGAAATAATCTGGAATAATGGAAAGCTGAATTATTGAGAATAGAGTAAAGGAATTGGAATTGATTTTGAGCTGATGATATAATTGTCACTTGGAAAGTAGTGGTACGACTAGATGGTTAGAGACTAGTTCTGTGGTGTCATGACCGGTGGGTTGGTTGATTAGGGTGTTGACCCCGGATTTGTGATATTGGGATGTTGATCCCGGATTTGTGATATTGGGATGTTGATCCCGGATTTGTGATATTGGGATGTTGATCCCGGATTTGTGATATGGGGATGTTGATCCCGGATTGTGGTTGGGCCTGGCATCCAGATTTAGTTAATAACCAGGTACGACCCTAGCTTGTCCAGTGACGGGGCCCGGAAGATAAAATTGGTAATGAGAAAATAATTAAGCATTCTTTTGGTCTTGGCATAGTTGTATGGTAGTTTCTTTGTGTTGTGATTGTTTGTGCTTTCTGTTGAGATTGTTGTGTATACTTCGAAAGTATTACAGTTGAATATATATCTCTGTTTATCCTTCGTCGGTGAGCACTTCGGACTCACCCCTCGCCTGCGGGGTTTTCATCCCGTAGGTTTGGTTGCTTCGTAGTTCAGGTACGATGTACGATGACTGCTGCTTTCTTCTCCACCTGACTTCGGATCCATACACCGCTGCATCTGCATTCTAGTCTTCCGCTGCTTGTCTTAATACTGTGTTATTGCTGTTATTGCTGTATTATAACTGTTGTTGATTGGATTGGAGTGTAATGGTTTGAATAATGGTCCCCGAGACCGGGTGACAATTATTGTATTTGAGGATTGCGTGTATTGTATTTTATGTTGTATGTACTGTCTGCTACTGTAGTAAGAACAGTTCCGGCACGTGTTTACCCTGTACGGTAAATACGGGTCGGGGCGCTTCATAGCTTGCAAGAGTTGGTGCTCTATAAACTTTGAAAAGTTGATTACGGAAAAATATCTATCCCTTAAAAAAATTCATAAATTTGTACATAACAAAAATTGTAAAAAATTGTTATAAAAAAATATATATTCCTACAATAAAAATAATAAAAAATAACGATATACCTTAGACCAGTTATTATCTTTGAGAATGCCAAACTTCAATTGGAAAAACATTCCCCTCAAATAAGAAAATCAGTAAAGTTTATTTTAAAATAAAATACCTTTACCTTTCCTTGCAGGAGGTCTATCTATGGAGTATGGAGTCCAAGAAATAAAATAATAAAAAAAATGTATGGCATAAAATAAAGTTATTTTAAAATAAATACATATTTTGTACTTTGATTAGGATAAACTTATAAAATTTTTTGTGATAAATTTTTTGAAAAATTTCAAATAAATTAATAAAAAAACCAATTATGATAATTTTTTAGGAGAAATTGAAATAAAACAATAAAAATAAGTAATTAGGTAACAGCCCAGGTAAAAATTTGTATTTTTACCGGGACAGTAAAAGTCGTTACACAGTGATTTACCTTTGAATTTAATCTTGGGTAATTAATTCAAGGTAAATCTGGCGTCATTTTTCGTAACCGATGTTTTTCCCGCGCTCGAGATTTCTCCGTGGATTTTTCGGACCTAAGTTGGTATTTTTTCGGGTCCCGGAATCCTCAGAAAACCACACCAGGAAATAACTAAGGGGGTATGTAGTTATTTTCTGGTTCGGTTTGGACACGCTTGCATTATTGTGGCAATAATGCAGGCAGCGCTTTCTTTTTCTGCCTGTGTCGCCCGTGTTTGCCTCCTGTGATACCTGTGACTTTCTGCTCCTAGTGCATATCACTTTTCTTCTTCTTCCGTTGCCCAAACCCAACCTGCAACTCATTTTCTTATCTCTGCAAACACACTAACCCAGTTCCTCACCCATCTGCAAAAGACCATTCCTTCGTTCCTGCAAACAACCAAGCCAAACATATACAAAAAAACACAAAACACAAATAAACACCACTCGATACCACCAACCGAGCCACCCAACCGCCGTCAGACCCGCCACCAATGTCTTCTCCTCACCACCACCTGAAGTCGCCACCCTTTCCTTCCTCCTCCCTGCAGCTTGCTGCTGCAAATCGCCGCCACCAAGCGCCGAACACACCGCAGTGACCTTCCACCGCGGCCGTCAGCGTCCTGCCGTCGGCGATTACGCCTTCCCTTTCACTCCTCCTCATCGCCGTCGCCAACGACGAGCCAGCAGCCCGCGCCTCCTCCCTTCCAGTTGACGACGACACTGAGCTGAGACCGTGCCGCACCTCCTCCTTCGCCCGCACTGCTGCTACGCCGCTGACGGCCCCGCAACACCTGACGCCTCCTCGCACTGTCGACCACTTGCAGCCGCCAACATCTCGACGAGCACTCGCATCCCCGACGACGCTCCTCCCCTCGCACGAGACAGTTGCAGCCAACGATAAGAAGGCCGAGTCCCCCACCACGCAGCCGCCGTTCGTCCTCTCTATGCGTCGAGCCGCCACCTGCTGTCGCCCTCACCCCGCACTTCGACCGAGCCGTGGCGAGTTGGTGTGATGGCAGAATTGGGTTAATAGGTGGGCTTGAGTGTTTGGCCCAGGCCTTGTGCTGGGCTGAGCCGTGGAGCCCGCTCATGGTCTTATGGTTGGCCAGTTTCCTACGTACAATATATATATTTGTATGGTTAGATTATATTAACGAAAATTGATAAGTAATAACCAAGATAATGAATATAAACATTTATTCCATATATAATCTGGGAATATAAGATAAATATGTGATATACTACATTATGATTAAACATACATATATGCATAATCGTAAGACATAGGAGATATATGGGATGTAAATAATATTTATATTATAACCATAAGCAAATTACGAAAATAGATAATTATATGCATACCTATATTTATTTTCAGAAAATATGTTTATATGATTAAATCTTCTGGAAAAAGAATACGTATGGTATATGCTTACCTTAATAGATATTTGATAAATAATAATTTTTTGGATATATATATATATATGTATATTTATATTTAAATTTAATTTATGTTGCTAGAAAAATAAAGAATATGACATAATTTTGAGAATTAAGGTTAAATGACATAATGAAAGTATTTTCTGAAATATATAATTTTTTAAGTATTTGTTATGGTGATACTTTTATCTTATGGAAAAGAATATACGATATGGTAAAAAAATAATAATTATTTTCAGGGAAATATTTTCGAAAAAAGGTTTAATTATGGTAAAAGATAATTTTATAAGGATGATGACGTATAACCGAGGGGGGATGAAGTTTAATTTACAGTTTATGACATCATAACATACCAATTATATGCATTTATGTGAGCATGTTGTTTTGTTGTATAGGTTTTGATATCGGGCAGTTTCCCGAGGAGCCGGCTTCGGACCGGTTGATGTCTTCAGAGTTGAGTAATCGGCTAAGGTGAGGATGGATTTCCTTCAATATGTGCCTGTATTAGTCGGTTGTTGTGTTTGATGTTTGTTGCACTATTGATTGTTGCATTTGCTGTGGTTTATTTCGGGATGTTTATCCCAGTACCTTGATTTGATTTTGGAATGTTTATCCCCATGCATTGGGTTTCAGATGTTTATTTCTGTGTCTCTTGGTATAAGAATAATGGATTGAATAATAAAACGTGATAAGGATGTCGATCCTTGGTTTTGGATAGAGATGTCTATCCCGGTGTTTTGGTTAGGGATATTGATCCCTGAGATTTGGTTTAGATGTTGATGATATAATTGTCACGTGGTAAGTAGAGGTACGACTCGATGGTTTAAGACTGTTTTGTGGTGGCCATGATCTGGGTTACTTGTGATAAGCATGTCTATGCTTGGGATGTCTATCCCGTGATTATATTTGGGATGTCTATCCCTAGGTTACTATTTTGGGATGTCGATCCCTGGGCTCTCTTGGATTTGATCTGGCACCCGAAATATGTTGAGAACCAGGTCAGACCCCTAGCTTATCCGTGGCGGGGCCCGGAAAGATAAAATTGGAAATTGGATTTTTGTTTAAGTCTTTTTGGTCTTGGACCAGTTTTGGGTCGAGTCTTTTGGATTGGTATATATTTGGCTGTTATGACTATTTTGACCTTGAGTAACTTATAGTGTTGCATATTGATCGTCTATCCATGGTTGGTGGGCACTTCGGACTCACCCCTCACCTGCGGGCTTTCATCCTGTAGGTTGAGTTATTTGTGATTCAGGTATGATGCATTCAAGACAGGTTGCGGCGTTATCCCTTGGACATGACTCGGATCCATAGTTTGCATTAGTGTCACATACAGTGTCTTTGTGAGTTTTAAAAGTCTTCCGCTGTGCTGATTATTGTTATTGTTGGGCCTTGGGCCGGTTGTGATGTTATTGTTGTTCCCGGGTACGGGTGATATGTTTTGATGTTGGGCCGAAGGGCCAGAGTTTCTGTTGTATACACTGTATGCTGGGCTTTGTTTGATCGGGTCGTTACAGTTCCGGCACGTGTTTACTATGTACGGAAAATACGGGTCGGGACATTTTTGGTAGCAGAGCGGGCGTTAGGTCTTGTTGGGTAGTGCTTGTGTGATTGTTGTTCTTGTTTGCATAGTTCGCTCCATTTGTTTATTATTTTATATCATTTAGTTAGTACATGATGGATCCAGTCGAGGGACGCCAGCTTGCCACAGAACATTCACATAAGAGGTAATTGATGCCATAAATAAGCAGAAACATAAATATTATTAATATTACTAATATTATTATTACAAACATTAATATTACTTTGATATTATTATAAAAAAAAAACATTCATCTTCTCGGTACAACGTTGACCCTGAAGCTATTGGGGTCATTGTTAATGTTGACCCTGATGCTGTCGTTCTACGAGAACCACATGTCGCCCGCATTGTTCTGGCCAGGAAGCTCGAACCGGTTTGCTGGAGGGAACCGGAGTGGGATGACACCATGATTATCTTCAGGCTGCCACTAGGTCTCCGTGAGAAGAACCATGTTGGGCTTGTACTGGTTCTTCAGGTCCCTCAGGGTACGCGAGAACTCTTAGGAACGCCTACCGATTCCTCTGCAGTTCCACACCAGTAGCCGGGCCTTTGGCCAAGTTGGAGGTAACCGAGTGACTCTGGGCATGCTCTGGGCAGTCATCGAGAGCTGGTAGTAGGTGCCTTGGTCCAGGAAATGGCAAGTGGGCTCTAGGTTGAATTCCTGAAGTCTTTCAAAAATGAAAAACATGACGGAATTAGCTGAGCCGTAGAAGGAAGTCCTCAGAGTACCTTGGTCCTCTAGGAAGAACGTCTCTTCCATGGGAGTGACGAAGAACCTCGACGAGTAGAGTTCATCGACGAAGACCAGACGAGGCATCCTGCCGAGCTCGTTCGGTAGTTCCTCTGGACGCTCGTTGGTCATGCTGTAGGCCAGCCGGTTTCTTCTGCCTTGGGAGGCACCTTCGACGAAGAAGACGGATGATGGAGCAGGCATCGTGTTTTGGACACGTGGAGTTTTGTTTTCTGAACGTTGTGTTTTCTTTGCCTGAGCGTTTTGTTGTCTTTTGGATGCTTTGTGGTTTTTGCTTACCGTTCTTTTGCCTTTTATAGGAAAATGTTTACCTGTTTTCCAAAGTATAGACCCCACCTGTTCCCGGAAAAAAAAAAGAGAAAGAAAAAGAAGAAAAAGGAAATAGAAAAGAAAAGAAGAAGAAAAAATAATAATAAAGAAAAAAAAGAAAAGGAAAGAAAAAAAAAGGGGAAAAAAGGTAAAAGAAAAGAGAAAAAAAGAGAAGAGATGGAAATGGAAAAAGAGGAAGAAAAAGTAAGAAAATAAATAAAAAAAAAGAGAAGGAAGCAGTAAAGAAAAAAAAAAGAAGAGAAGAAAATAAAGAGAAAGAAAAAGAAAATAAAAATAAAATATATTTCGGGGAAAGGGAAAGTAGATTCTTTTCACTAAACTTTAAACCATTTTCGATCTTCGAGGTTTTGCTTTTTGAAAATTTTGTCGTTGATTGGATTTTGCTTTTTGAAAATTTTGCCATGGTTTGAAATTTTGCTTCGTTACTTTATACGTTTTTCGGGCTACAAACGCAAGTGTTTTTCAGCTCTTTTCCATCTCAGAATCTTCTATTGCCCTGGCTACCTTGGCGTTTCTTTTTATGACTTTTACTATATTTTCCTGCATCTTTTATCACATGTATCCGTGACCGTTGTGGCTAGATTGATGGGACCGTACCTCGGGTAGAGTGCATGTGCGACAAGGTTACACCTGTTTGGACATCGTGGAGGGATACGATGTCTGGAAGACGTTTTTGGCTTGTGGACAGGGGGATATCTTTTCTTTCGAGGACACAGGACGTTCTCGTGATCATCGCCTTGCGAGTTAACGGACGTCTTTTTCACGAGGGAAATCGACGTCACCGTTATCTGCATGTTACGTTTCTCGGGACCGAGGATGTTTACAATCGATCTAGAACGCCGGACATGAAAACATGTTTTGTTTTAACTTCTTTATATTTTGGTTTTATTAAACAAGTTTTGTTTTGTTTTTAATTTCTTTATGTTGGTTTTACTTCCTTTCATCGGTTCTGTTTTTAACATCTTTATGTTATGATCTTATTTTTCCTTCTTGATGGTTTCGTTTTGCTTTTAAATATTTTGCTTTTCTGTTGAACATGAGTTTACATATCTTAACAAGAAATTTATTCTAAAAAAAGTTGTTTTACTTTATTTCTTCTTAAAGTTTTACAATACAGAGAAGAGGTACTCTATTGAGTTACATGCTTCTCAAGATCTTTTACAAGTTTTTGGATGTTTTTACGTGGGGAAAGAGTTCCGCGCACGCCAGTTCGATTTGCATCACCGCTGAGCTGACCTTCCTCAGTGAGACGTTCAGCTGCAATAGTGTCTGCTGTGGAGTGCTGCTTTCAGCCGTTGCTTTGCCCTTCCGATCATCAGCTTCTTTGCCAGCACGCTTCTTTCGCTGTCTTGGGGAGACCACCACATCTTCCTTCAGACTGATGATGTTGGTCTTGAACCGCTTCTTGGGAGGTTCTTCATCGGAGCTTGTCGGGAAAGCAGTACCACCGATGTAGCTGTTATCCTCTGAGTCTGAGCTAGTTCGAGATCGGATTGGAGAGTCCATGACTGAGAGTGAGTTCTCAGTTATGAGGTTCGGTTTATATAAGAGGACGAGATGTCGCTTAAGGGTATAAGCGGTATCTCGCGTTGAGTTTGGACAACTGACAGAGTGTGCCATAAGCTTATTGTGGTAGGACCTATGGATAAGACAAGGAATTTCAGGGACGAAATTTTTTTTAAGGTGGGTAGACTGTAACAGGCCGGGTAAAAATTTGTATTTTTACCGGGACTGTAAAAGTCGTTACACAGTGATTTACCTTTGAATTTAATCTTGGGTAATTAATTCAAGGTAAATCTGGCGTCTTTTTTCATAACCGATGTTCTTCCCGCGCTTGAGATTTCTCCGTGGATTTTTCGGACCTAAGTTGGCATTTTTTCGGGTCCCGAAATCCTCAGAAAACCACACCGGGAAATAACTAAGGGGGTAAGCAGTTATTTTCTGGTCCGGTTTGGACACGCCTGCATTATTGTGGCAATAATGCAGGCGGCACTTACTTTTTCTGCCTGTGTCGCCCGTGTTTGCCTCCTGTGATACCTGTAACTTTCTGCTCTCAGTGCACATCACTTTTCTTCTTCTTCCATTGCCCAAACCCAACCTGCAACTCATTTTCTTATCTCTGCAAACACACTAACCTAGTTCCTCACCCATCTGCAAAAGACCATTCCTTCGTTCCTGCAAACAACCAAGCCAAACATATACAAAAAAAACACAAAACACAAACAAACACCACCCGACACCACCAACCGAGCCACCCAACTGCCGTCAGACCCGTCACCAACGTCTTCTCCTCACCACCACCTGAAGTCGCCACCCTTTCCTTCCCCCTCCCTGCACCTTGCTGCTGCAAATTGCCGCCACCAAGCGCCGACCACACCGCAGTGACCTTCCACCGCGGCCGTCAGCGTCCTGCCGTCGCCGATTACGCCTTCTCTTTCTTTCCTCCTCACCGCCGTCGCCAACGACGAGCCAGCAGCCCGCGCCTCCTCCCCTCCAGTCGACGACGACACTGAGCTGAGACCGTGCCGCATCTCCTCCTTCGCCCGCACTGCTGCTACGCCGCTGACGGCCCCGCAACACCTGACGCCTCCTCGCACCGTCAACCACCTGCAGCCGCCAACATCTCGACAAGCACTCGCATCCCCGACGACGCTCCTCCCCTCGCACGAGACGGCTGCAGCCAACGACAAGAAGGCCAAGTCCCCCACCACGCAGCTGCCGTTCGTCCTCTTTACGCATCGAGCCGCCACCTGCTGTCGCCCTCACCCCGCACTTCGACCGAGCCGTGGTGAGTTAACTCGCCGGTGGCGAGTTGGTGTGATGGCAGAATTGGGTTAATGGGTGGGCTTGAGTGTTTGGCCTAGGCCTTGTGCTGGGCTGAGCCGTGGAGCCTGCTCATGGTCTTATGGTTGGCCAGTTTCCTACGTATAGTATATATATTTGTATGGTTAGATTATATTAACGAAAATTGATAAGTAATAACCAAGGTAATGAATATAAACATTTGTTCCATATATAATCCGAGAATATAAGATAAATATGTGATATACTACATTATGATTAAACATACATATATGCATAATCGTAAGACATAGGAGATATATGGGCAGTAAATAATATTTATATTATAACTATAAGCAAATTACGAAAATAGATAATTATATGCATACCTATATTTATTTTCAAAAAATATGTTTATATGATTAAATCTTCTGGAAAAAGAATATGTATGGTATATGCTTACCTTAATATATATATTTGATAAATAATAATTTTCTGGATATATATATATATATATATTTAATTTATGTTGCTAGAAAAATAAAGAATATGACATAATTTTGAGAATTAAGGTTAAATGACATAATGAAAGTATTTTCTGAAATATATAATTTTTTAAGTATTTATTATGGTGATACTTTTATCTTATGGAAAAGAATATACGATATTGTAAAAAAATAATAATTATTTTCAAGGAAATATTTTCGGAAAAAGGTTTAATTATGGTAAAAGATAATTTTATAAGGATGATGACGTATAACCGAGGGGTGATGAAGTTTAATTTACAGTTTATGACATCATAACATACCAATTATGTCCATTTATATGAGCATGTTGTTTTGTTGTATAGGTTGTGATATCGGGCAGTTTCCCGAGGAGCCGGCTTCGGACCGGTTGATGTCTTCAGAGTTGAGTAATCGGCTAAGGTGAGGATGGATTTCCTTCAATATGTGCCTGTATTACTCGGTTGTTGTGTTTGATGTTTGTTGCACTGTTGATTGTTGCATTTGCTGTGGTTTGTTTCGGATGTTTATCCGAGTACCTTGATTTGATTTTGGGATGTTTGTCCCCATGCATTAGGTTTCGGATGTTTATTTCTGTGTCTCTTGGTATAAGAATAATGGATTGAATAATAAAACGTGATAAGGATGTCGATCCTCAGTTTTTGATAGGGATGTCTATCCCCTTGTTTTGGTTAGGGATATTGATCCCTGAGATTTGGTTTAGATGTTGATGATATAATTGTCACGTGGTAAGTAGAGGTACGACTCGATGGTTTAAGACTGTTTTGTGGTGGCCATGATCTGGGTTACTTGTGATAAGCATGTCTATGCTTGGGATGTCTATCCCGTGATTATATTTGGGATGTCTATCCCTGGGTTACTATTTTGGGATGTCGATCCCTAGGCTCTCTTGGATTTGATCTGGCACCCGAAATATGTTAAGAACCAGGTCTGACCCCTAGCTTATTGGAAATTGGATTTTTGTTTGTCTTTTTGGTCTTGGATGGAAATTGGATTTTTGTTTGTCTTTTTGGTCTTGGATGGAAATTGGATTTTTGTTTAAGTCTTTTTTGGTCTTGGACCAGTTTTGGGTCGAGTCTTTTGGATTGGTATATATTTGGCTGTTATGACTATTTTGACCTTGAGTAACTTATAGTGTTGCATATTGATCGTCTATCCATGGTTGGTGGGCACTTCGGACTCACCCCTCACCTGCGGGCTTTCATCCCGTAGGTTGAGTTATTTGTGATTCAGGTATGATGCATTCCAGACAGGCTGCGGCGTTTCGGATCCATAGTTTGCATCAGTGTCGCATACAGTGTCTTTGTGAGTTTTAAAAGTCTTCCGCTGTGCTAATTATTGTTATTGTTGGGCCTTGGGCCGGTTGTGATGTTATTGTTGTTCTCGGGTACGGGTGATATGTTTTGATGTTGGGCCGAAAGGCCAGAGTTTCTGTTGTATGCACTGTATGCTGGGCTTTGGTTGATCGGGTCGTTACAGTTCCGGCACGTGTTTACTATGTACGGTAAATACGGGTCGGGGCGTTACAAATTATATTCGGATCAACTTTTTTTTCCTCAATAATGATAAAATTAGAGAAAAATAAAAACTCTATTCCTGAAATAAAATAATAAAAAAGCAAATACATAGTATAAAAATAAATTAATTAAAAAATATATATATACCTTACACCAATAGCCTATTTGATCAAGATAAAATTTTATTCCTAAAAAAACAGAGTAAAATATCTATTACTAAAATAAAATAAGAAAAGAAAAACAAATACATACTTTGCAATTGTTTTTTAGGGAAAACCAGTGAAGTATTGTTACAATAAACTACCTTTTCCTGAAGGATGTCCACCCAATCCCTAAAAAAATACATTTCATAAAAATAAAATAATTAGAAAATAAACTGAACCAATATCCTATTTGGTCAAACCCTTAATTTAATGATACAGATTTGTAATTTGAGAGGTCAAACTCTTAGTAAAGAAAAATGGTTACCTATCTTACTTGGTCAAACCCTTAATTTAATGATACAGATTTGTAATTGGAGAGGTCAAACTCTTAGTAAAGAAAAATGGTTACCTATCTTCACTTTTAAATGAAAATGCTGAATTCTTATAAGTTAAAATAGTTGTATATCGCAACAAAAAAAAGTAGTTAATGGCGTATACTAATAAGAGATAATAGTTCTATAACATATTAGGCTCTCTATACATGTATATTAGTTGTAAAGTCTATCTTATATAGAGTTGTATTCTATGATGTAAACTACACACACTATTAGTATAACATATAGTAGCGTTACTAGCGTAGCGGGTTGCTTTCTTGTAAGCCTGTTTAATGTCAATCCTTTCTTCTTCCTCCTCTAATGCTACTAGTTCTTCCTCGAGCCCTCAATTTTTTTTGGTGTGGAAGAGTATTATTTACTGTCTCTCTTTCCCATCAGGTTATGGGCCATGTTGATGGTTCTTCCGCATCACCACCTTCTACTGTCACAGAAGATTCTGGTAATGTCTCACCTAATTCTCTTTTTTATTTCTTGGCAACAGATCGATTCCTCTATTGTCTCCTGGATCTTTGCCACTTTCTCTTTCGAAATTTTCCAACATATTGTTCATCTTAGTGTAATTCAGACTGCAAGAGAGGTTTGGCTTGCTGTTGACAATTTGTTTCATGATCATGTTAGTTCTAGGTACATGGAATACCATTCTGCTTTTACTTAGGCAAAGAAGAAATCTCGTTTTATGTCTGCCTATTTACAGTATGTGTAACAGCCCGGGTAAAATTTTGGATTTTTACCAGACTGTAAAAGTCTATTTACGGTGATTTACTGTTGAATTAATCTTGGGTAATTAATTCAAGGTAAATCGGAAGTCGTTTTTCGAAACCGAGGGTTTTCCCGCGCTCGTGATTTTCCCGTGAATTTTTCGAAACTAAGTTGGTATTTTTCGGGTTTCGGAATTTCTCGGAAAATCACACCGGAAAATAATTAAGGAGGTATCGGTTATTTTCTGGTCCGGATCGGATTCGCCCGTAATACGGACGAATTGTATTATTTGATCATCACATGCATAATAGTATTTTTCTCAGTTTATAAGAAGAAGCAGACCGGTGGAGAAGGAGAGGAAGAGAGGAGGAAAAAAAGAGAGAAAAAGAAAAAGAGGGAAAAGGAGAGGAAAAGAGAAAAAAAAAAGAGAAAAGAAAAAGAAAAAAAATAAGAAAAATAGAAAAAAAGGAAAAACAGAAAAAAACAGAGAAGTAATGAAAAAAAAGAAAGAAGAAAGAAAAAGAAAAAAAAAGAATTTCGGAAAATCAGAAAAATAGAAAGAAAAATGAGGAAAAATAGGAAAAAAAAGGAAAAAAAAAAGAAAAAAAGAGTAACAGTGTCGTCACCTTCAACCGAACCCCCTGCACTGTTCACGTGTAAGAGTTCGGGCCGTCATCTCGCTGCACCGACACCACCGCCGTGCTCGCAGGGCCGGTGCGACCTCAGCCCACCTGTCGCCGCCGCGTTCCACCGCCTGCAGCTCGCTGACGCGCCGACGACCCGGAGGAAACCCACGGATCTGTGTTCCTCCGCCTCCTGCGCCTTCTGCCGTCGCCGCCGCGCCCAGCTACCATCTCCCCTGGAGTCGCCAGCCGCCGCCTGATCTCCTGCGCCGTGCTCGCCTTCTCCCCGCCTCGTTCCCGCCGTCGCGACGCTGCAACCCAAGGTAAGGCCGGGTTTCCGACCCGTTTCCTTTCCGGGTCGC
>JAKUCV010006218.1:0-32321 GCA_028386065.3 Turnera subulata
CACGGTTCGTGTGGATACCGTAGAGGAGCAGGTCTTCTTCTTGCTCTAACTGATTCGTTCCAGCCTTCGTCTTGGTCTAGATGATTCGTTCCAGCAGTTGGGTGAAAGACCTCAACCGAACAAGGTACGAAATTTTGTTATACGGTTTATATGCTTCACATGTGGTTCTTGGTTTAGTTTCCTAGCTTCCGCTGCATGTATAGCTCATTATGAGTGTCGTAATAGCTTCTAGGAAACTTACAAGGACTTATAAACCTTTGTATGCTTTACTGCTTACAACACTCGGAAATAACAATGATGATAACTGATGTGGAATTCTTGTTTGGCGTTGAATACTATATGCATGTATGCTTGTTGTGCCTGTTGTGCTACTGCTTTGTTTGCACGGTGTAATACAATTATAATTTGCTGTGATTGAGATTGTGTGCCTATTTGCTTTCACATGCCTAAATTACGCATGAGGTGTTTGTTATAGAATCATAACATATTATTATGTTTTGGTGATAGTGTGAGGTTATGGGCCGAAAGCCCGGTTATGAGAATAATACATAAAGTTCACACATCCTTGGAAAACATAATATAAGGCACACTGAACCATATAAGAATAATTGAGAATAAAATACTTAATTCTACTGTGAAGTTGACCGGTAGCCCCGAGAGAGGGTTGGGTACCCTCGGGTCACTTTATGTGGTTTAGAATGGTTATCCCAAGGGAAGGACGGTGCTCCCCTCAAAGACTTGCACCAATTAAGTGTGTCTGAGCGCACCCTCAGGGAGCTAGCGGCCATTTGAGGTTTATCAGTGGTTTTTATGCCTCA
The DNA here is from genome assembly GCA_028386065.3 of Turnera subulata. Classification (NCBI taxonomy): domain Eukaryota; kingdom Viridiplantae; phylum Streptophyta; class Magnoliopsida; order Malpighiales; family Passifloraceae; genus Turnera; species Turnera subulata. The sequence continues at coordinate 819 of JAKUCV010006218.1, forward strand.
GAATCTACAACTTCTGAGGTTCGACATTTGGGTTTTTACACCCGGGATCTGGCCAGATACGGTACCGAGACTTGACTCACAGTAGAGGGCCCTGAATAATAATAAAATACTCAAACCATAATAAGATATTTAACGATAATAAACTTTCATCATTGATAATTGATTTAAGCTTGATGATGAAAGATGTTATGTGTTGTGCACAATGACTCGTTTTGTGCACTGTGGCAGTGATTGCCAGGTATCGATGGGTTTGTAGTTGACTTGTAAATGTATACTTTGGTTTATTTGTTTGCGGTGAGATAGTAGTTGGTCTCACCCCCTCACGTCTTTTACAGGTTAACTGCTCGTTGAGCAATGGTGCATATCAGCAGGTGGCGGTGTCATCCTCTCCTCGGGTCAGATCTATAGTGTACATTGCATACATATTATCATGTATGTTTGTCTTCCGCTGCATACTCGATTATTTTATCTTGTATAATATATTGCATAATTAAGTGTTCATTATCTTGTTTATATCGTATCCCGGGGTAGAAAGGACAATTTGGTCTTTTCACATGTTTTAATTTAATTAAATTGGACAATCTGGGATACGGGCGTGTCACTTACAGCATTTAGCACCAAACAAAGATTCCACATCAGTTATCATCATTGTTATTTCCTAGTGTTGTAGGCAGTAAAGCATACAAAGGTTTATATGTCCTCACCTAGGCCATATTAACTGTCTCGGAAGCCGAAGCCTCGTTCCACCTCAACATTCCTATGTTCATAACATCCTACGTATATACAAGTCATATAAGATGTTTATTCATCACAACAAATAAAATGCATGCTAATGATATAATACTGAGTTCGACTCGCATCTCTAAGCCCGTTACTAAAAAAATCAGGGTGTAAGCCCAACTCCAAAATTCTGTATTAACTTAAATCTGGTTGTAAACAATTGGGCCTAGAGTGCACTATCTCTAATCCCTAAAACACACATTGGGCCTAAAGCCCACCTCCTTATTAGTCATTGGGCCTAAGCCCATATAAACTTAATATGACACTAATTGGGCCTAAGCCCGGCCAGTTCTCATAACTGTGTTAAACTGAACTCCCGAGTCCAACTTTCCGGCCTAAAAGTACTATATGCGTCGGACATAAATCGGCCATGCCACTCAAGTCTCTCCGAACTCGGTTTTCACTGTATCCTTCTCATTTCAATACACTGATTAAATGCAATTACACTACATGTCACGTACAAAATCAAATAATGGCCAACACCGGGAATTACCATTTAATGCCGAATCACTAATGCTCGCCAAACAGTGCACACACTCGCCGGTTTCTGGTCAAGACCTCGCCGAAAAACCCATCACAGCCCAAAAACATTTCCCCACGAACTGTCAATCCCAAACACCACCAAACGAAATTTTATTCAACAAAAAAAAAACCACAGTCACAGAACCGTAAACAATAGTGACGATAAAAGCTCATCGGAATAACATACCGAAAACAGATTCGCAGCCACAACGACTGGTATGTTATTCCGGTGAGCCCTAATGAACCCGAGGGTCCAGAGATCCGACCATCCTTTGCCGGTTCTGCCATCCACACGAACCCAGAAGTGCACGCACCTCTAGACCCGAACACCACCACTAAACCAAACGACCAAAACACACCCGCCACCAGCGACACCGGACAACCACAACACACCGTCACACCCGCCAGCAGCAACCACCATCCAAAACAACAAATCACAAACCCATATAACCCAAATTAATCAGAGAACCCAGGAAACACGAGAGGAAAGAAGAAAAGGAAGTGAAATCGACAACTTACCCGTGCTCGGCGGCGGCAGCGTGTCGTCCCTCGGGTTCTGCAGCACGGAGGCTCTCGCCTGGAGGTCCCTCCTTTCCAGACAGCAGTGTCAGCGACTACTCTCGAGAGCTCCCTCGGGTTCACCGTCGTCTACCTAAAGAAGAGAGAGGTTTTGACCTGCCCCACGCCTAAACAATGTCGTTCGGCTTGGCCGTGGTCAACCCCCCCTTCCTGGTCAACGTTTCTACTTGTTTTTTTTTTTCCTCTTCCCAAAATGACGTAGTTTAGGTCCAACTACATCAGACCTGCATTTCACACCGAAATGCAATTTATTTCCAACGGAACCCGAACAAGGAACAAATCCAACATAAAAATTAATATTTCCAAGGAAAATAAATTAATTCCCTTAACCAAAATCCCAAAAATTTCGCAAGGGTAAAATTGGAAATAAAATTTTAAAAAATTCCAAAAAATCCATAGAAATTAAATACCAAAAATCCGGGGCGTTACATGCAGTGCTATCTCTCAGATTTCGTTTTAGCATTCCAGATGCCAGAAGCTTCTTCTCCCCAAGAGGTGGATGTGGTGCTTTAGTTTTGGCAGATAGAAGCTCGAGCTGAGGGGTTTTTGTTCACGAAGGAATGTCCTTGCCTTGTTCAGCCTTGTCATGAGCATCTTTGGCAAGAGCAGCCTTATCATGAGCTGCCTTCTTCGTCGTCTCCTTAATATGATACCCCACTAGAGCAGCCTTCTTCCTCTTCACTGGGAATTTTTTAGAGAGGTATATCATCCTAAGAGATGGTCTTTCTGGAAGAGTTAGCCTTTTCCACTGTTTCTTCTTCAGCCAAATCAGCAAGAAATCCATCAAACAGAATACGATGTGCAGGATTTCGTGCAAATTCCTCCAACACACAGTTCACAAAGGCCGGAGGGATAATTCCCTCAATCAAAATTTTCCTCTTTTGGGCAAAGACTCCAATGGGATCTTCTGCCTCCCTTGGTATCCTGTACTTCCTCATAATTTCATTGATGCAGTTCTACCATAGTGGATTCATTCTCACGTGGAGGAGGGTTTTGTTCATTCACTGGATTCTCCATATTTTCTAGGTTAGAAAGACTAGCCAAGCATACACATTTTTGCTACTTGGATGGATATTCTGGATTTTTTCAGATTCCAATCCACCCAAGCGATTAGGAGAAAACAACATTTACATGCCCTTATGGCACATTTGCATATAGGCGCATGCCATTCGGTTTGTGCAACGCCCCTGCCACTTTCCAGCGTTGCATGATGGCCATCTGATCAAGCATATAATGGAGGTATTTATGGATGATTTTTCTGTTTATGGAACTTCCTTCGATATTTGTTTGGCTAACCTTGAAACAGTGTTGGAACGATGTGAGACTGCTAACCTAGTGTTCAATTGGAAAAAATGCCATTTCATGGTAAATGAAGGTATTGTTCTTGGACACAAAATTTCAGGGCAAGGTATTGAGGTAGACAAGGCTAAAATTGATATTATTGAAAAACTTCCACCACCAAACTCTGTTAAATCAATTCGAACTTTTATTGGTCATATGGGTTTTTATAGGCGCTTTATTAAAGATTTCTTAAATATCGCAAAACCTTTGATGAATCTCCTTAGTAAGGATGCCGATTTTATATTTGATGAATCTTGTTTAGATGCATTTTGCAGGATAAAAACCGCATTGACCACATCCCCAATCATTAAACCACCGGATTGGAGTCAACCTTTTGAGATCATGTGTGATGTAAGTGACCATGCAGTAGGGGCTGTGCTAGGATAGAGGAAGAACAACAAACTTCATGCAATCTACTATGCAAGTCATTCTCTTGATGATGCACAAGTTAACTATGCCATAACCGAAAAGGAGCTCTTGGCAGTTGTCTTTGCCATTGGAAAATTTTGAGCATACTTGCTGGGCTCCAAGGTCATCATACACACTGATCATTCAGCCTTGAAGTATTTATTAACAAAGAAAGAAACCAAGCCGAGACTTCTAAGGTGGATCCTTCAACTTCAAGAATTTGATTTAGAAATCCGGGACAAGAAGGATACGGAGAATGTGGTAGCTGATCACCTATCCAAGCTACCTTTAGAACACATGCCTAAGGAGAACTTACCAATTGATGACCATCTCCTGGATGATAGCCTTATCGCAACCATCCACAGTGTCACTCACAGGCTCACACCGTGGTATACGGCGGAATTTGTTAATTTCCTAGCCTGTGGGGCCCTTCCTCCAAACCCGAGTTACTCACAGCGGAAGAAGTTCTTCTCTAACGTGTAGAACTACCTCTGGGATGGACCCCTGCTGTTCAGAAGATGTGGAGATGGAATAATCAGAAGATGTGTTCTTGAAGAAGAGGTAGCACAGGTCCTACACAGTTGCCACAATGCGCAATATGGAGGACATCATGGCGCAACTAGAACAACTTCCAAGGTCTTACAAGCTGGCCTATACTGGCCTACCTTGTTTAAGGATGCACGCAGTTGGGTGGTAGCTTGCAAGGAATGCCAACGCACATGGAACATCTCAAGAAGGCAAGAAATGCTGCAACATGCCATATTAGAAGTTGAGCTGTTTGATGTTTGGGGATTGATTTTATGGGACCATTCCCGAGTTCACATGGGAACAACTACATCTTGTTAGCTATTAATTATGTTTCCAAATGGGTAGAGGCCATTGCCTCCCCAACCAATGATGCCAAGGTGGTAACACGGTTCCTAAAGAAGAATATTTTCACCCGATTTGGCACCCCAAGAGCCATAATCAGTGATGGAGGTACCCACTTTTGCAATCGACAGTTTGAGGCCCTCTTGAGAAAATTGGAATCTGACATAAGGTGGCTACTCCCTACCATCCTCAAACAAGCGGCCAAGTCGAAGTGACAAATAGAGAGATCAAGAAGATATTGGAGAAAACAGTGGGACCATCACGCAAGGATTTGTCACTAAAGCTTGATGATGCTCTTTAAGCATACCGTACAGCCTACAAAGCACCTATTGGCACCACCCCATACTGCTTTGTCTTTGGAAAGGCCTGCCACCTACCTGTGGAACTTGAACACAAGGCATCTTGGGCTGTTAAGGCTCTAAATTTTGACACACAGGCTGTGAGAAAGCAGAGGCTGTTGCAGCTCAATGAATTAGATGAGCTGAGGCTAGAGGCATATGAAAATGCCAAATTGTACAAGGAGAAAACTAAAACATGGCATGACAGTCGCATCCAACCCAGAAGATTCAAGGAAGGCGACCAAGTACTCCTTTACAACTCTCGCCTAAAGCTATTCCCTGGAAAGCTTCGATCAAGGTGGTCTGGACCCTTCACAGTGTCACACTGTTACCCCAATAGAGCTGTTGAAATTTACAGTGAGCAAACAGGCCCATTCAAGGTCAATGGAAAAAGACTAAAGCTTTATTACACAAGGACCAATGAATATCAGGAGACTCAGTTGCTCCATGATCCACCTTCCAAATAAAAGAATGGGGAAATGTCCAGCTAAAAGACATAAAAGAAGCACACACTTGGGAAAAAAACCAAGTGCGGTAATTTTCAGTTTTCTTTACTTTCCTTCTTTATTTTCCCTTGGTTGTTTTTGTTTTCCTTTGTGTGTTTTCTTTTGTTTTTAATTATCAGGTGTTGCGAATCGATGGAGGAGGGATCACCAAGTCAGAAACTTGTCAGGGAAGTTCTCCTAGACCCTTTCGATAGTTGGCCTCAATTATTTCTTTGTAAAAGGGTACTCTGATGCTTACACAGGCTCACACAGACTGAGCTTGTATCGAACTTTCACCTTAATCTACACCTCATTTAGACAACTTCTTGCACCTAAGGGAAATTTAGCAATAAGAGATCTAGGTTGGAAACATTTAGGATTAAGGTTTCAATGAACATAAAACACAAACTTCTCCCTATACAAACTGTCTTTATCTAGGAAAAAATTGTGGCGCAATAAGACCAAATAGGCTCAAGCGTAATCCCCGAAGCCAAGAACGCGAAGAACATACGTGGAAGTTCCTGGAGCGTGCAGTTTTGAAAATAAATTCATATCTCGAGTTCTACAAGTCGGATTGCTACAATCTTGGATTCTTTGGAAAGCTAAGAGAAAGATATACAACTTTTCTGTTGAGCTCAGAAGCTGATTTGCCGTCCTCTTTATGTAAATTCCAATTAAAGCCGATTGACAATTCTGTCCATAAATTCGGTTTGGGTTTATTTAGGCTTAAATACTTTTAGTTGGATTATTATTATTATTTGGGTTATATTTCATAGACTTTAGTTTATTAGCTGGGTTTTAGTCTAATATGTTGTTGGATTAAATTAAAACCTACTCTATAAGGTAACTTAATTCAAAGTAGGGTTAGGTTATGAAGACAAGTCCAATTTGACATTGGACTCTCTTTGGATGACCTAGGAGCTTTTATTTTCAGTATAAATAGGTCTTTTAGAGCAGCAAAAAGGTGGACAATGACACATTATTGAGAATATAAATTGCCTTTAAGGTTTTCTTTGATGGACTGATTCTTGTTGTGTTTCTTGCTGCTTTGTTGTCTAATCTTTGCAGATTAGAACATGAAGTGAAGATTTGCAATTAGTTTGATTGAGATTGAAGATCGAGAAAATCAGATGGATCCAGAGGTGACACTAGTGCTGATTCTAGGGTTGTTGTTGTATCATTTATTGGTAGCGAAGATAAGGTTTCAATCAATCATATCCTTTGTGTTTTTGTTTCTGTTCATTGTGTTTTCTTTCAATTAGTGACCTTTTGATTTAATAAATTAATTTTCAATTCCTGTTCTTTGTGAAACCCTAGTCTACTTTTATTAAAAAAAAAAGAGAGTTGTAGATTTTTCTTTAATACTATTGTTGAAATATATTATTAAAAAGAAAAATAAAGCAAAAAAAAAAGGTGCTAGTCGACTTGTGCTTGGGTGGTGAGAATTGGAATTGCTGTTTGATTGAATTGCAAGTAACAAGTTTTTCTTGCAGGAAATTGAAAAAAGGCTGAAATTGTTTTGCCAATTATTATTTGATTGGCTGAATTGATTGATTGAAATATCTTGGAAGATTGTGTGATTGTGTTACTAGGTTGTCGATTTTGTATAGGAGGAGGTATACAAAATTCGGCTGCCCAATTCTTGTTTCTTTCTTGCTTTTGTCGACTTGTGCTTTCTTTTGTGTTAAGTGATTGTTGTTTCACAATTACTCAATTATTTTCAATAATCTTTCACATACATTGTTTTGTTGTTGTGTGTGATCTTTTTTTTTTCTTTCTTTCTTGGAGTCTATTTTGTCTCTAGAATTTGTTAACCTTTCTTTCTTTCTTTAGGATTTTTTTTTTGTTTTCTTGAATTTAACGTTGCAGGTTTAATTGCTTGATTTTGTTTGGTTTGATCCCGACTAGTAAAATTGAGACAGAATCAAGAGCAGTAAATGGTTGAGAGCATGGTTGTTAAAAACGCGATTTGACTCGTAAAATAGTCCGTTTTTACGATGTTAAGTAGGTATTTCGTGCTGACTTGTTTCCAAACTCGAAACTCGGTCAAACTCGCGAGTTGACTCGTAAACTCGCGAGTTTATGCCGAGTTGGACCTGTAAGTAACCGGGTATGCAAACAAAGAAACAATATGCGCAGCGGAAAAACCCGGAACTAATGGAGGATTCATGTGAAACGGGGTAAACCGAATAACAAAAATTTCGTACCTGGTTTGGTTGAGATCTTTCGCTCAACTGATGATACAAATCAGCAAGAACCGGACAGAAATCCGACTCCTCTACGGTATCCACACGAACCGTTGATGACTGCTAGCAACTGTCTCACGATCACTAACTCGAGCATTCTCGAACCGCAGTGCTAGCTGCAGAATTTCCGAGAGCAAGAGAGCCTAGAGTGTTTTTCTCACAACTCTTGTGAATGTGTTTGTGTGTTGAGCTCTCAAAATCTGCTCATCCTTTACACTCTTACATATATCACATATATGTTTACATGTTAGTTAATATAGAAAATGGCCAACCAATCATACATACATCTTATTATGCATAATTATATTTTCCATTATCTATACTTTAGTCACAATCATCTATATGATCATGTCTCCACTAACTCAATTATATATATCAACATATATATAAAACAACACATCCTTTCATGCCTTTGGGACAATAATTCAGGTTCAATAATTCTTGTAATTATTGAACCGAACCAACCTAAATGACACGATCCAACCATGGTCCAACCACTAGCTCAAATACCTGGTCGAACCACGGTCCAACCACGGTTTAACCACCAGCTCGAACCAACAGTTCTAAGTGTGGGACCCTGTAGGCACTTGTAACGTCTGGCAACAATTGTAAACTCATTTACAATTATAAACAATGAGCGGTGTCTAGCAACACATTATTGCTACCCAAACGACAAGATCAGTACTGATTCATTATGCCTCGGAAACATGTCATTATCCTTTCGTCACATTATCAAGATTAAACACGAGACATGGAATAAGTCAATCTCGTATATGTTTAATCTAAGTTTCTTGATCCCCGAGTTAACTGTGTAAAGCGGATACTAATGATATCACAATATCACATAATCCGAGCATGGCCATGCATTTACAGTTTAACTCTATCAAGAGGCCCAACTGATAATATACCCGTTATATGGGTTGGACGAATTCCATCTTGATCATACAAAACCCACTACACATTATATCATATACCCAATGATTACACTAAGGTCTACTCAGTTACGAATAACCAAGAGTAATATCAAAGTATATGACTCACATGTTGGGAACCTTGATGATCTCAGGTCTAAGGACAATACATATAAGAACCACTAATGACAATCATATAACGTTCTATGTAGTGTTCTTAGGTCGGGTCAGTCCAGACCACAAGTTCTCTAACTTGTACCCGTATGTAGAATTCATATCTTATATAATTTTCAACATACGCTAGTCTTAATTTATTATTACAACATATCCATAATAATAATCGACTAAGGACATTTTAAGAATATGAGATATTCTAGGGTTATAAATATGTGCAAGCGTTTATCACATAAATATATTTATTGGAATAAAACCTTGATAAATATACTTTAATAAATATACATGACTATATAATTATCCAATAATTGGCTTTTGGGCATTACACTAACAGGACCGAGTCTGTTCCAGCTAGTTACAGACTTAAAAAAAATCAAAATTGTATGTGGATAGCATTTCGTATCAGGTGTGGAATGAACAAAAACTCATCTTCAAATCCCTAATTCCTCTTTAGTCTCTTCATCTCATTCAAAGCCAAGTATTCACCTCTGAAAACTCATCTTCAAATTCTTAATTCCTCTTTAGTCTCTTCATCTCACTCAAAGCCCAGTACTCACCTCTCAATAACAGCTCACACATAGGTGCCACAATACCATGGCCATCCCAAGAGTCTCGCAGGTGTCGGAGGTTGGTGGTGCCGGTGGCGGGCCACAATAGAAGACGGTTGCAGAGCTGAGTGTGTACTAAGTAGATAATAAGCTAAAAGATGAGAGTTTTTACTTTTCAGGGCTTAGTTGGCTGTCACTCTTTTCTTTTCTTTCTTTTGACATGATAAGGCTCACAATTTTAGACAGAGATAAGGCTCACAATTAATTCTACTTCTTCCATCTGTTGCATTTAGTCATCTTTACCGTTACCATTTTTATCTACACGTGCCATTATGTTATACTTTTTTTTTGGTACATATCATTATGTTATACTCTAAAAAGCAAGAATCAAATCATTTTTCTTATGGCCGGAAAAAAAAATATTATATTCATTACCCGTTTATGCCTATATCCACCGAAAAGCTTTTAGAAAAATTATGTTTGTTGCAACACCAACAAATAAATTTTAAATAACCAGATTTGAGTATATGTTGGATACAAAATAGATATGTGATATAAAAATATATAACTTTAAAAAAATCATTCAAGTGATGATAGGTAATAATAGATATATTGTATAGACTAAACATATTTAAGAATCCAACATTTAACATTTTATCCAACCTGTAATTTTATATAACACTTTATTTGCCAAATTTATATTATATTCCAATTATATTATTCATTGTCTAGGTTAAATTTTAATGAGAATATGGGATGAATATTATTAATTAATTCAATTATAAATCTAATTAATATTAATAATTAAATTTTGTGGACTCTTACGATTCTACGTTACGTTTTTATGTTACATTTTTGATTGGGCTATTTCGAGTTTACGTAAAAATTCGTTTTTAACAACCTTGGTTGAGAGTGACATCCATTGCCAAGAGAGAATAAACACGAGTGAAAACACGTTAGGTGTTTTACTGCTAACAAGTCTTATTGCAGGTGATACATCATGTCCCCTATGTTGGAGATGCTCCAACAGAATGTTGTTTAAAGAGCAGACTGAACGAATGGATAGGCAAAGACAAAGATAGTATCCGAAAAGATACTATCCGAACCAAGAAGAATATACGAAGAAGGAGTATCTAGTTGAAAAAGATTATCGCTTTCAAGAGAACATCAAAAGCATGAAAGAAGCTTCTGCTCATTTTATGAAGCAGTTCGAAGAACTATGGAATGGTGAGGAAGAGAGGAAGGCTGAGAGCCTTGCAAGAGGAGAGCTAGAGAGGAAGACTAAGAGCCTTCCAAAAGGAGAGCTAAAGAGGAAGACTGAGAGCCTTGCAAAAGAAGTGGAGAGCTAAAAAAAAATAAGAGTGAGAAGAAAGAAGGGGGAAGTTGAATTTGAGGAGAAAGAAAAGAAAGAGAAAGTCTAGAGTGAGAGAAGAAACAAAATACAAGAAGCCTAAAAAAAATTATGTTAAAAGTCTCAAAAGAGAGAGATGAGAGGGTTGATTATGAGGAACGGTATTGGTGGACATCTTTTACAACAAATTATTTAACTAACATTTTAAAATAAAGGGCTAGTTTGGTGGTAAAATATTGTGTTATTCCTTCATCAACCCTAGTTCAAACCTCAATAATCTATCCCACTTACTTCAATCTCCTACGATCACACACTTTAATCTTTTTGTGTCACATCACATGTATGTCTGAATCATATCATGACTAATTCACTTATATGCTATAATCAGTTTAACCCTATAACTTGCGAGGAGAATCAATGTCGAAGAGTCACTTAATGTAACACAACACAAGGGGTTAATTATATTTTAACCCCCTGAACTTCAGTTAAATTTTGACTTACTACTTGATTTTTTTTCCAACAATTCACCACCTGAATTCTTAATTTATTTCAATTAAGTGGTTCCGTCCAAATGCCTTATAATTCCGTTTGGCGTAGTGACGGAGGACACAAATACACGCCACGTGGCATCATCTTGCCCATCAAAAGAAAAAAAATAAAAAAAAGTGCTTATATGAAAAAAAAAGAAAAATGAATTATTTTCCCATATTTTCTTGATACTGATCCAGAAGATTTATTCTCTCTTTTTTAAAAAATGAATCAGATTTAATCTACCAAATTCTTCCATCAATCTTTCTTTGATAAAAAAAACATACATACAAATCAAGAAAAATACAAGTCTTCCTCCTGCCTTCATGCTCTTGCCACCTCACATCCTCCGCTCTCCTCAACCCTCCCTACCTAGCCCAAATCTATCGTCCCTCATCAATTCTTCTCTATGTCCTTGTCGTCTTCGAGTACTGCAACGCCAACTTCACCCCCATTGCGGAGTTACACAGCAGAGGTAGAGGAAACTCTTGATGGTGGGCTGCAGGAAGATGTTGATGATGCTCTCATATGGGATTCTTAACATTTCTGGTTCCAAGAAGAAGATATTTATTTCTTTGCTTTGATTTTTAGGTTTTAGGCTATTTAATTTTGGGGGAAAGGAAAGCAAATTGGGGAAGATTTGAAATTGTTATAATGGATTGGGTGCAAAGAGAGGTTATAGGAATAAGAATTAGAAGATTGTGTGTAGACAGGTTAGGGAGAGGAAGTGGAGATGACGACGACAGGATGGGGAGCTGTTGAGGCAATTGTTTTTTTTTTTTTGTATGTGTGTGTTTGGAGGAGTAAATATGATTGATTATTAAAAAAAAAAGGAATAAATCTTTGGGTCCAACGTGTAAACGTACCAAAAAAAACTTTTTTTTCTTTTTTTCTCTTTTTTATGTAAAGATTTTTTTTTCAATCTTTCTCAAAAATAAAAAAAGGAAATAAATAAACGTGGCAAAGAAACTTTTTCTTTTTTCTTTTATATAATTTTTTTCATTCTTTCTCATAAAATAAAAGAAGTGGCAAATAAACTTTTTTTCTTTCTTCTTTTATTTATGGTTTTTCTTCATTCTTTCCCAAAAATTTTAAAAAATATGATTTTCAGAAAACGTGGCAATTTTTTTTATATAAATCTTTTATTTTTCATTCTTTCTCAAAAAATAAAAAGGAATTTTACAAAAAAAAGGCAAAAAATTCTTTTTTCCTCTTATATAAATATTTCTTTTTTATTCTTTCTCAAAAATATAAAAATAATTTTACAAAAAGATGGCCAAAGAAACCTTTTTTTAATTTTCTCTTTTGTATAAAAAATTTTAATTTTCATTATTTCTTAAAAATTAAAACAGAAATCTAAAAAGTTTTGGCAAAGAAACTTTTTTTCCATTTTCTTTTTATATAAAGATTTTTTTCAATTTTTGTAAATTTTTTTCAATGGACACAATGATGCCACGTGACAAGCATCCAATGTGCTCCGTTAGTCCACCAAACGGAATTACATGGGAGTCTCGTGGAACCACTTAATTGCAATAAATTATGAATTCAGGTGGTGAATTGCTGAAAAAAAAAATTCAGGTGGTGAGTCAAAATTAAAGTGGAATTCAGGGGGTCAAAATGTAATTAACCCCAACACAAGTGGCAGTGTAAGAAGAGTTGTATATTAGTTTCGGTGTGGATAGAAAGAGAGGAGAGGAAATGGAGGAAGACACACTCTCCCTGCAACTTCACAAGCTCTCCTCCGTTACTTCCCAGGAAACCCTCGACAACGTACTTACAAGTCTTTGGGCAACCAGGCGTACCGGTCTCCGCCCACCGGAGAAATCCCGCATCCAGTCCCTCCTCAACCTCCCCTCCCTCCCCGAAATCCACCCTGTCTGTAAATTCCTTCATCTTCATGATTTCCTTCCCTTTTTAATTTTTCTCTTATTCATATGTGCGTGCATGTGGGTCTCTTTTTGTGGGTTTCTTCTTTAGTAGGAACTTTGCTACATGTAAAGTCAGGTGGGGGCGTGCGTTGTTTATTATTATGAATAGTAGTGGGTAACTTTCTTTAATCACATAATCACTCATTGAATGCCGCAGCAAAGAAGAAGTTCTTCTCTTAGCTGTTATGATATGACGAGTGTTGAGTTTTATGCTTGTGAATGTTTGTTTAAACTGTTATTTTTCTGTTTTGTTGGCGTCTAAAATTATATTGTGCTGATTTGACAATAGGTTCTGGCTTGCCTTCGTTCGCTTATCCGGAAAACTGTGCACGAGGGCTTCACCGGGGATGATCTCTTGAAGCTGTTCCCGCCCGATTTGTCGCTTGATTTGCAGAGTATGCTTGTGTTGTTGCTTCAGAAGCATCAGAGTCAATGGAAGGAGGAATTGTCTAAGGAAGAGGTTAGATTTGTCAGTTGAATTCCTTTTGGCAACTCGCCTGTGTGTTTCTGTAGTCCCTGCTTACTATACAGTTTCGCGGATGGAAGTTTGCTAGCTTCGGATTTGCTGAACTGAAAATGCCTCAAGTGGTGGTTTCTGGTGTATTGAGAGTTGAATTGGATCATCTAATATATGTCCATGCACAGATCAACGTAATATGAAATATATTGGAAACTAAAGAAATACTTGGGAAAGAATTGAACATATTCGCCTGTGTGCTGTGTGGATGGATTGATGTCCTGTACTTGGTATGCCATTGTTATTGCAGAATGCCAAACTAAATGGTGCATCGGTGGTATTTGACGAGGCTATTTGCGATGATTTACAAGTACTTCTGCATGACATGATTTGTGATGATCCCCTTGGGATTGCCTAGTTGCTATCTCTTGATATTTTCTTATTTCAGTTAGCAAATTGCAATATTGGTTATTTCATTAGCAAGGCATTGCTTCTGTGGAGCAAATTTGTCTGTTGTTGTTTTGCTCCTCCTTTTCTTTTTCATTTTCTCTTTTTTTTTTTTTCCCTGAAACTTTCTTTTTGCATCCAGCATCCATTGCCAAGGACTAGCAACTCCTACCCGGTGAAAACTAGTGCACCGCCATCTTTCACATCTCTCCCGACTTTTGAGCATGTGGTGCCATTTTGGCCTCATCAAGATGATTCTGATGTATTTTTGAATCGTAGTGGTCTTGGAACATCTACTCTGATCACTGCTGATACAACTTCCTTGCATTTTTGCTCTGTTTCCACCGCTGAAAATCTGGTAAGGCAGGAAACTGACCTGTTTGTTTTCATTTTACAGCTGCATGGCTTTTTATTCTTTATTTTCATGTTTGTGAGTTTTAGCTTGTTTGTGTTTCTTCCTCTTACATTATCATTCATCCTCTTTGTTGTTTGACAGTATAGTGGTGTATGGCACTGTCTTCCACTAAAGCAAATAAATAGTTTCATGATCAGTATTGTTTTGTTGTCAATTTAAAACAGTGATTAAGTTGGTAGTATTCTTCTATGACAAATTAGTTATGTTGTCTAAAGAAACATCATTAGGAAAGAGTGCAGCGTGTACACAACTGTACCCAGCAGCCAAGGGAGTTTCTCTGCAGACACGCTTTAATGTAGATAAAAGAAGAGTGAAAAGTAGAAAATGTAGAACTACTATGAAATCTTAATCCTGGCTGTTGACAATGAGAAGCCCCATCACTTCTTAATCTGAATGTATGAGGAATGATTCTGGAAAAAATTTTCCGTGGGGAATTTCTAGTAACTTGCAAGGTTCTTATGTGCTTATGTTACAGTAAGATGGTAAGTGCAATGTGTTACTAATAGGGTCCGTCAGAAACTGTCATTCAAGAAACTTGTTTTAAGGTGTGCATTTATTAAATGTTGATAATTGTAAAGACTCCGTGCCTTCCTTTAATTCTTGTTTATGACTACTTTCCAGTGCTCTTCCACAAGTTGGAGTTCACTTTTCTGGGGCTAGGTTTTTTCCTGGTCTAAAGAGTTAAGACTTCTTCCACCCGTCCTGCTGCCATAATTTCCCTGTTCTATCACTTTGATTTTGATCCTAAATTACATTGCCTTTTCTGGTTTTTTCTTTTTATACTAGTTGATGTTGATGGTGGGACTCGAACCCTAGACATCAC
This sequence comes from Turnera subulata, assembly GCA_028386065.3. NCBI lineage: Eukaryota > Viridiplantae > Streptophyta > Magnoliopsida > Malpighiales > Passifloraceae > Turnera > Turnera subulata. The sequence goes on from JAKUCV010006218.1 coordinate 15,970, forward strand.
CTCTCTTGCTTTTGCAGAGTACCAGTGCGCTACAAGCCCATTGGTACATTGCCTTTCTGTTAAGGAATGGCCTAATAAGTTTTTCTATTGCATTCTCATACAAATTCAACCTTTTGAAGGTCTGGGCTTCCAGATTGATTACTATTTCAGTTATTGTAGAGTTGGAAGGCTGGGGATATGACTGGCTTTTATTGTTATGTAGAGCCTTCTACCACGCCTTAGGTCAATGACATGGACATTGGAGAATCGCAGTTGTGCACCAGCTAATAGGGTGGCAGTCATCACATTGAAGGTATGTAAATATAGGTATTGTGTCATTCACTGCATCAATAAGCTAAAAGATAACTGAACTAGCGACGTCTTTTTCTAGAATCAAAGAGCATTTACTATGTTAGGAACAGAAACATAGAGATTGGCTTTTGTGAAATTCTTGTCCCAAGGAAAAAATTATTATGAAATGAAGCTTGATAGAGTGGAGTTCTCCTCCAAGTCTCTATGTCATATGGTGGCTCCCCATTAGTATGTTTGGTGCATCTACTGGCTCTAAGCTGTTTTTGTTCCCCCAAAGATCAAAGCTTCTGAGTAGCTAATGACTGAAATATTTAAAAAGGTTCTATATTTATCTTTCAGTCTATTTCGTTGCGTAGATCTTGAGATGCCTTAGATACATTGTGGCTAAGAAGGTGACCTCCAAAATGTTATGCTCTTGGGTCTTCTCCTGGCAGGCTTCTGACTTTAGGTTACAGCTGTGTGTCTTATTATTTTTTGGCAAATCAGAAAGCCATCGAGACTGTGGGTTCTTCTGAGTGGTTTCTATATTGCTCAATCATTTCTGCCTTATTGATCAATGTGATCGAAGAGTCAGATATTGATTCAACAGCCAGCCCATGCATTTAGTTTGCTGTTTTATGCATGCATGCATGTTTATTCTTCACTGCAAAATGTCAATTTGATTGCTTTTGCATAGTTCCAGTACACTACCCGGAGACTACAAGTTGACTTGAACTTAATTCTTATTATATGTGCTATAGAATCTCTCTAATATATGGCCTTAATAAGGGAAGAAAGGTAAAAGGAATTTGGGTATTCAGTGTTATTGAGTTGATATAGAGCTATAATTTGATATGATATTCCCCCAAATATTAAAGTTAGCTTCATTGAAGTTGGACAAATGCCCTGTAAGAAGTGCGACCTCCTTCGGTAGAATGTTTGCTCTCACAGATTACAAGTCTTTGCTTACTAAGTATAGCTCTTGTATGTCGTATTTATTTTCTCTATTCCTAATTTACAGCTGCAAGATTATACCAAGTCTTCTTCAGGGGAAACGGAGGTGAAGTTCCAGCTCACTATGGACACACTTGAAGCTATGTTGAGATCTTTGACTTACATCAGTGAGCAGCTTTCGTCCATGGTATGTGCATATCTGTTGCCTTTTCAGCGTCAGATGGAGAACGTTTATTTGAATCTCGATTTCATATTTCTGCATGCTACATTTGGTTGATTTGAAATTTGAAGTTGAAAAATTGGCACTTGTAAGCTGCTTCATCTGGGCCTTGCAACTGTTTATCTTTCTAATGGATGCTAAATTGCTTGCTGTTTGAAAAAAATTGACATGCAATTAGACTTCTCTTCTCACAACACTTGGTGAAACCACATTTGTATGGCTGCTTTGGTTCTCTTTGCGGTTTTCTTTGGATCTAAGTTTAATATAGTGTTCTGGACAATCTTTTTTTACAGGTTGGGATTTCTTCGGAGCCAGCTCAAAAGAAGCAAAAGCAGCAGGATAACCGTGTTAACTAGCACCTTTCTTTGTCTATAGTTGATGTGATATATATGGGCCTCACATCATATGCGATTAATGACATAGGATTGTGAGTGAGCCTGATATAGGAAACTGTCAGTATCTAATCTTGGAGACATTCTGTGACGTTCTTTATGTAAATATTAATCTAATTTTCTTCCCTGCAAATTTTTGAACGGTGCTTTTATTTGTTGAGTTTGAAAAAGCTAGTGGAACAAAGGCCACCGGAGATTTTCACAAGCACTTTGTGAAGAACTTTCATCTCATGAGAAGCTTTATCATCTTGTACAGTCTTGTCCCTTGCTGAAAGAAAATGAACTAAACACAACTCGCCTGCCCCAAATCTCTGAGTGTTGATGTCTTCTGGGTTATCCTTGGATGCCTTGGAGATTAGGTTCCTCAAATAACCCTTTAAGGATGTCTTCTGGGTTATGCATGGATGTCTTCTAGGTTATCTTGTACAGTCTTGTCTCTTGATGTTTTGCTGCATCAGTCTTCCAGTTTTTTCTTTTCTTTTATTGAAATTCATTATATGTAGCATTACTCTTATAATTCTTATGATACAAGCTAGTTTAATACCAAGAATCTTATTGTATGGATTTCACGGTTTTCCCAGATATCCCCTCCGAGCAAGTGCAGTAATCATAGCATTTCTAGTCGGTCAATGGATGGTGCACTTTGGGAACTAGATACAAATCATTTTTTTCTTCTAACTACAGACCCAAACTCCTCCGTCATATCGAGGTCCTCATATTTTGTTCCACTGCGTAGTTCCCAATCAAAATGATACAACAACTTGGCAAGTTGAAGCTCAATGTTGGCCATAGCAAACAATATGCCTGGACAAATCCTCCTTCCAGCACCAAAAGGAATGTACTCAAAGCTGGTCCCCTTGTAGTCAATGGAAGAATCCAGGAATCTCTCTGGAAGGAAAGTTTCAGGTTCAACCCAATAATTTGGATCCCTACCAATAGCCCATGCATTCACCAGAACTTTGGCTTTGAGAGGTATGTCATATCTGTTTATTTCACATTGTTCTCTGCATTCTCTCGGAAGTAGCAATGGAAGAGGAGAGTGTAATCTCAAAGTCTCTTTGATGAGCGACTTCAAGTACTTTAATTCCTGGAGACCAGATTCATCAACAACATCCCCTTGTTCATGAAACGCTTGTCTCACCTCTGCTTGTGCTTTCTTCATCGTTCTTGGATTTTTCAGAAGCTCTGAGATTGCCCATTCTAATGTTGTTGATGCTGTTTCACTTCCTGCGATAAATACATCCTGGAGAAGACATGATTAGTTCCAGGTATTGGTGATCCTATGTCTATCTTCTGAGAATTTGGCATAACATTTGTCTTATCGGAAAAGAAAAAAAAAATATGCTTGAATACTAACCATGATGACTGCTTTGACATTGTTGTCTGATATGGGAATGTCAAGGTTGCCATGGTCCCGTAGCTTCAAAAGCACATGAACAAGATCATCTGTTTCATCATTGCCTGCATCCTTTGTCTTGGCACGGGAAATTTTATGGTCATTAATGATTCTTTCAAGAATCATGTCCAATTCCTGATGCAATTTCCTGAGTGCAGGTTCCATTCCACTAATCATCCGGAGAAATTTAATGGAAGGGAACAAATCAGCTATTGAGAAACCTCCTGACTTGTTTATGATTTCTGGAACAGCTGCTACAAAGGCATCTTGATCTTTACATTTCTTGCCAAAGGCCGATCTTGCTGTGATGCAATATGACAAAGAAAACAACATTTTGCTGAGGTTGATGACAGATCCTGCAGCAGAAGAGAGAGCTTTAATGAGATTAGACACCTCTTCTTCTCTGATAGCCCGAAATGACTGCACTCGTCTTGCACTAAGAAGCTCTAGTATGCAAAGCTTTCGCATCTGCCTCCAATATTCCCCATAGGGTGCAAACCCAATGTCTGAATTATCGTATAGTATGATGCTTGCCGTCAGGACAGAGGGTCTCTGGCAAAAGGCAAGATCATGGGATTTCATGACTTCCTTAGCCATATCTGGTGAAGAAATGACTATGGTTGTTACTTCTCCTAGCTGGAGCTGCATCAGAGGTCCATATTTCTGTGCCAATTCTGTCAGCCTGTGATGAGGTAGAGAACCAAACATCTGATGTATATCGCCAATGATGGGTATCTTCCATGGCCCTGGGGGTAAGTTTAGAGGCTTGTAAACGGTTTTTGGTTTCTTCCATAGTTTCAGTACTGCCAGGAAAAAGAGGAAGGTGATAACTACAAGGACTGTGTCCATGAAGTGATGGAAAAACTCTTGGATTTTGGTTGGCTTTCATAAGGTGCCGTTTCATGAGCATTTATATATTTCTCTGCTCTAATCTTTGCTGTGCTGATTAATTTAATCGGATCACTCATCATAATTATATAAACGGATTTTGTGATATGTTCTATGTACGTATTCTTTCATTGGAGCATTTATGTAGCTGTACTATTTATTTTATGTTTTTGTTTTTTATATATTCTGCGTGAGTTCCTGAATACATCATGCTTATAATACAGAGACCTTGTCTGCATTTCTGTGGAGGAAATGTTACTATCTTGTATTTACATTGTTGGTTCCTGATAGGTATGGATGATATATACTATAAAAATGCTAGTGCAGGCACAAGCATCTTCTGGGGCTTTAACTTGATCATTCTCGAATCTTATTTATTCTCTTTTGTCTTGTCTGTGTAGATTAGAATGAGAAGCTCGACTGATGCACTGCATCAAATCATTTGACCTTGTAGCTCTTTTGTAAAAGGCACAAGAGGGTGGGGTCTTGATATGAAAATGAGAAATAGAAAGTTCAAACTGGGAGAGATTTTATTAATTGATTGGGAATGTTCCATACAACCGAATAAATCGGGAGAGAGAAAAAAGATCCTCTACATGCCCCAATTTTGGACTTTTATATTACAGATATTAGTTATTGTTTATTGGACGAACATGGGTGCCTTATCCTGCCAAGTGTCGCGTTGTGAGTGACTAATGTCAGATTTTGGATGGATAAGGGTGATGGTGCTGGATCGTGGGTTGAATTCTCTTGGGCCTCGGATTCCTGGATTTATTGGAATTAGGCTTGTGAACTATCTTCATGGCAAAGGATTGAGCCCAATATCTTCATGGCAAAGGATTGAGCCCATTGGTCTATATTATATCATTAGTCCCCCAAATGGTTGGGCACTTTGAGCACGAGCATGTGATAGTCGGTGATCCTTTGCGTACTTCCTGCTAGTTGCTTTGGAAGGGTCGCTTTAGGCTTTACATTCCTTGATGCGAGTTTCTATAATTCTCTGCTGGTAGTTGTTGTCAAAGCAACATTTTGATCCTTAGTCCCCCTGATGCTTGAATTTAGAGTTTCTACTTTTGAGGTGCTTCCTTCTCGGAGACGCATCATCCTCATAACTTTGTTGTCTCTGGTTCCAGATCCTCTTGTCATGCAATAGGCTCTGCTTTCATTGTCTTGGTGTGACTGAAATCAAGGCATCTACTTGGTTGTTTATGAATTAAGGTTCAATAGGCCTTTACTTCATTCCTCTAGTCCTCCTATTGATGTTCATTTCTCATCAGGTCCTCATGATGTCTTCGCAGTATCCGGCTCCAATTCCTGGTGCTGCTCTCAGGTTCTACCTTCCTGGTATTTTGGTGTAGCTGAAATCCTGGAACTTCTATTTGGTACTTGTTGGGTTTTCAAGCTTCTTTTTATGAGCGTCACCAATCTCTTGGGCATTTGATCCTTTTTTTCCTCCCAGCTTCTGTGTTCAACCTCAGTTTTAGTTTCTTCCTTTAGCTTTTGTGCTTAGCCTCAGTTCCCAACTTCTGCACTTAGTTTCAGCTCCTGGCATTTTAGTTTAGCACCTCTTAGGTTTCTTGCTGGAAATCAATTAATGTTGCTTCACTAAAGCTCCAATGGGTTTTGATTCCCTTTGGACAATTGTGAATTTTTGAATCCTCCATGTCTTCACAAAAGAATTCTTGGACAGGTTCTGGCTTTGCAGGAACTTGGATAGATTCTGGTTTTGCTGGAACTTGGAGCACCCTCTACATTTGCAATAGTTCCTTTTTTGGCCTAAGGCCTTTTGGTTTCTTTCAGCATAAATTGCATTGTCAAGAAACTAATGAGTTTCATTTAGCTTATTTTCTTTGAGTGCTTAATGATTATCTTGTGAATTCCCTTTCTGCTTCCCGAGCTCCTACACCTAGATCCTGGCCTCTGGGTCTGGTAATTGAGCTCCTAGTCTTTTCTTCAAAGTATCTCTGCCTTCTATTTAACTCCTTTTTGTGGCTTTGCAATTCCTTCTCCGAGGTACTTGATTGGTCACTATGTGCAGCTCCTGCATGAAGCTTCATTTGGAACTCTAGGGACTCTTTTCCTTTTATGATGGCTTTATTAGCTTCTGAAATCAGCTCCTGCTTCTTGGATGCCAAAGCTATTTTATTTCTTTTATAATCTTGCTTGCTCCATGTTTGATTTCTTCCTTTTGAGTACTAGGAACTCTTTTTTTAAGGCACAATTTAGCCTTTATTCTCGGGCACCAACGACCTTTTTCTAGGCCGTTAAGTTTTGGGGGACATCTGTCCACGTTTGGCCTTTTGTGCGGTTTTACAGGTTAACACCCCACGCGTAAGGCCTACGTGGGCCGTGAAGCCTTCTTGCGCTTTGCTATCTGCTTGAACTATGCGGGCTTGTTTATTGTTGAATATGACTTCTTTGCTTGAGTGAGTTTATGGGGAGGTCCTACTCCTCTGGACAAGCTTTTAGATTTGCTTAAGTACGAGTCCGCCATTTTATGCCTTAGCCTTCGCATTAGCCTTTTTGCTGTTTATGGCACCTTTATGGCCAGTGCATTTTGGCATTTGCAAAGTCATATGCAATTCATGGGACCTCTTTCTTAAGCTTTATCCTTTCGCTTCCCTTTGATGAAGGACCTTGCCATAACTCTTTCTTTGTTAGAAGTCTTTGTTCTATGGCGCTAGCATCTTTTCATTTTCCTTGAAATGTTGTGGGTTTCTTCTGAACCTAGGTTCCTCGACTTGACTTTTTGTTGTTGAAGTTTTTGTCTTGAATATTTTCTTCCTTCATGGAGCTTTATCATCTTTCTCGAGCATGTGGTTAATCTTGTATTGCGATTCTCCCCCATATTGTGTTCTTCTCTCCATCCTTCTTGATTTAGTTAAAGCAATTGGATTAGCCAGTTTGCTTTTGAAACATCTCTCCTTCCTTGAAGCTTTTCTCTCCCAACTTTCTTGCTTTAATTAAAGCATTCTTCATTTGAGGTGGATTGGAATTTTTTTCCTTCATCTTGAGGATCTCGCCATGCAGGTCCTGCGATAACAGGTTTGCGTCTTCACTAGGTAGTTCAGTTATTCGTCATGGAACTGGTTGTTCCTGTTGGCTCTATTTGTTAAGGTTTCATTGAGTACTTGTTCTTCTTGGGAACTTCATTAGGCCTTTGTCATGTTGACATCTTATATTTTTGCAAGGATTCTTTGTTCGCCATTGATTTTCTGGCCAAAGTTCTTAAGCTCCTCCATCACTCGTTCACACTCTTATGAGGGTTGCTTTTGGCTTTGTTTTAGCTGACTTTGTTTCCACATGACTGCTCATGCCTCCGCATGGGTTGATTTTCGTCTGGACGGGCTGTCTTTTCCTTTCTTTTCTTTGCTGGAAATGCTTTTGCCTCCAGAAACTATTCTCCTCCATAAGGACCGCTTTTGGATTCAACTCCTTGTTTCTCTTGGAACTGGTTCTTGTTCTTGGATTCATTTCCTTGGTCCGTCGCCTTTAGGAATTGTATTTTTCATCATTAGGATTGATTGCTCCTAGGGTTGCTTGTACCTTCACAGGATCTGTTGTTTTTTCCTTCGCTTATTTTTGGAGTTGCATTCTCCTAGGATTGCTTCCACTTCTTTCTCCCAGGGTTGCTTCCACATCCTCGTGAGTTACTTTTGCCTCCGCTTGAATTGCTTTTCAAGGACCTCGTAGAAATTCCTCGTCGAGTCCAGCACCTTGTTCCTTCTCGAACCCAATAATGCTCACAGTACAAATATCTCACATGAAAATTCATATTCCAAAAAAATGGTGGCAATTGTAATTTTTCAAATAATTAAATGAAGTTTACTTACAATAATACATAAAATAATTAGAATCTTATTTGCAAGTAGTATAGTGTATTAAGTACAAATAACCCTTTGTATAATAGAATACCAGTAAATATTTTGCCTAAAGGTAGTAGGGCCTGTATTCTTTTTGCAATTTTGGGCCGTTGAAATTTTTCATTCTGGGCTTCGGATACATCGTGTGTTGTCAATGGGTATGATTTCGTTGCAGGTCCTCCTGCTTTCCCCCTTTTTTTCTTCCTTTTCTTTATTTCACGTGCTCCCAACTTTTGTTGCCCTCACTGTGCGTGTTGCTTTTCTTCTCTTCCTTTTCCACGCGCTTTCTTCTTTTTCTCCTTTGTGCACCGTATTCGTCACCAGCCTCCATGACTTCGGCACGGTGGACGGCAAGGCGCGGATGGGCGGGCCCTCTCTAGCATTCTGGCATCTCCTTTGATCAGCAACAACGTGCCTTGAGTTAGCTCTTCTAGATCCACCTCGTGTTCGCTTCTTCTCTGGCGACCCATAACGGTGACGGTGACACTGGGGGCTTGTTCAAAGCAGCTCCTCCACTCCGGGTAGGGCCAGGTCTCGTCCGATCTCTGCAGTTGCGGCCTTCCTTCATCAGATCTCACATCTTCAGCCATTCTCTAGAATTGACGTGATAGGATCTGCTGCTAGACCACTCTCCAGCGATAGCTTCTTCTCTGTCTCTCCAGCGACAGCTTCTTCTCTTCCTCTTCGGTGGCACGCGTTGGTAGCCTTTATGTTGCAGGTCTAGGTGCGTCTCGCCTCTTTCCGGTGGCTATTTTGCTCCCCACGAATGGTGGCACTGCGCTTGAATCCGCCTCTTTCTGGCTGTTTCCTGCAGCAAAGCTGTTGGGAGTGTCCTCCATTTGCTCGATCTATGCCTTTTGATTGTTTGTTGGATCTGCTTTGCCCATGGATGGTTTGAGTCTTGATTTAACCAGACCTGCACCCGTCCTTCTCTGTTCTAGGGGTTGCGGGACGTTTCACGGATGGCGGTGCTCATTGTTCGGCCACATGATCTGGGTTCTCCTCCATGGATTACTGGTTTGGCTTGGATTTTCTTTTTGTCTTTGTTTTTCATGCCACGATCTGCATATTAAGGAATTAAAATGCAATTTTTAACATATAGTTTATCTGCTGAATATGCTGGAACTATTAGATCTGCTCGATTTGTAGATGGATCTGTTGATTGATGAACTGCTTGTGCTCCTTGCACGTCGATGAAGGTCGATCTTTTTTTGTTGGATTTATCTGGCTTTATTGTTTGATTGTTGATCTTGGTTGAACGAGATAGAAAAAGTGGGAATTGTTAGTTGTGATTTGTCGTTCCCGGCAACGGAACCAATGATATGAAAATGAGAAATAGGAAGTTCAAACTGGGAGAGATTTTATTAATTGATTGGGAATGTTCCATACAACCGAATAAATAGGGAGAGAGAAAAAAGATCCTTTACATGCCCCAATTTTGGACTTTTATATTACAGATATTAGTTATTGTCTATTGGACAAACATGGGTGCTTTATCTTGCCAAGTGTCGAGTTGTGAGTGGCCAAGGTCAGATTTTGGATGGATAAGGGTGATGGTTCTAGATCGTGGGCTGAATTCTCTTGGGCCTCGGATTCCTGGACTTATTGGAATTGGGCTTGTGAAATATCTTCATGGCAAAGGATTGAGCCCAATATCTTCATGGCAAAGGATTGAGCCCGTTGGGCTATATTATATCAGGTCTGGACTGAGTTCCACCTTCATCTGGTATAAAACTATCATTGGACATCACAATTCTCTTGTTAATTAGTGTCATGAAAATGGGTTCGGATAGGGACGAACAATGGCGGTCTCTACCAAAACAGATGTTCATGGTAAGGGCTGCAGTTCTATAATATTATAGAGTTGTGTTTATATCAAGTTGAGAATCTTTTTGTATAAAATGTTTCTAATTCTAAACCCAACTATTTATCTATCGGTTAGTAAAAACCTGAATTGAGGTATCCTCAACTTCCATTTTGTAACAAAAAAAAATCCAACTATTTATTTGCAGTGTCCTATTTGTAGCAACCTATTTACTAGAGGGTCAAATTCATATCAGTCTATGGGTCACCTAATTTAAACAGCCAAAATTATAGAATTTTTAAAATCATCATAACAAGTTATATAAATTCCATAGAATTAGGATGTTGATAGAGCCGAATTGGCTGTATTAGAAATAGAAAGCTAAAAGGGAATTAGGGTTCTAAGAGTGTAACTGTATTAAAGGAAAATGAATAACTGCCACAGTTCAGATCATTCTTTACAAAGATCCTGACACTATTTATACCCCAAAGGAATTACCTCAACGACCTGTAGTCTACCAAAGTGAACCCCTCACTATCCAACAAGTTAAGAGTTGATACGACACCGTCGTATCAATACTCCCTCCTTAAAGACTGAAGCAAATTTCAACACAATCAATACACCAGACATCACATTACAGTAACAAAGACAAACATTCATCACACAATTTCTTAATGATCTAACCCACAAACCAAGGAAAACGATTCATGACTTCATCAGCCCATTCTCATGAAGCCTCTTCAGGTGAGCATCCTGCCCAATGGATCAGCCACTTAGTGATCGTAACATGAGCCCTCCTAGCTGGTTTCCTCTCCAAAATTGCAGCAGGTGTTCTCACCACTTCTTCTGCAAAATGAGGAAGTTTATTTAAACCCACAATGACAGGTCCAAGAGCAGCCTTAAGTTGCGACACATGGAAGACATCGTGAACCTGAGTACCAGGTGGTAACTGCAACCTATATGCCACCTACCCAATTCGCTCCAACACCTTATAGGGTCTACAAAATCTTGGTGACAATTTCTGATTTACCCTCCTTTGGACAGTTTGCTGCCTGTAAGGTTGAAGTCTCAAAAATACCCAATCCCCAATAGAGAACACACGTTCAGTGCGATGTTTGTCAGCTTGTTAATTCATTTTACCCTGCACTCTCAAGAGCTGTTGCTTAAGCAGCTCGATTGTATCTTCACGATCCAAGAGTGTCCGATCCAAAACCTCATTATCAGAATCACCGGGCAAGTAAGGAACATGTACAGGTGGAGCAATGCCATACAAAGCTTGAAATGGAGTACACTGGAATGAAATGTTGTATTATACCACAATTCAGCCAATGGCAACCATTTAACCCATTCTCTTGGTTTGGAACCAGTAGTGCATCTCAAATCTTGCTCAAGACCGCGATTCACTACTTCGGTTTGTCCGTCCGTTTGTGGATGATAAACCGAAGAGTAATGTAAATCAACCCCCTGTACTCGGAATAACTCCCTCCAAAACTTACTAAAAAACACTACATCTCTATCGGGCACAATCACCAAGGGCATACCATGCAATTTCACCACTGAATCCAAAAAGACTTGTGCCACCAAGGAAGCTGAATAAGGATGAGGAAGAGCACATAAATGTGAATACTTTGTCAACCGATCAACAACCACCAATATCACTTCCTTCCCATTGGATTTTGGTAAACCCTCAATTAAGGTCATAATGATATGTGTGAATAAGGATTGCGGCAAGGGCAATGGCTGCAATAGTCCTGGAGTAGCCACCCGCTCATATTTATTTTGTTGACATACCACACAGCAACGTACAATTTCTCGGACCATCTTGTTAAGGCCCTTCCACCACAATACACTCTTCAATCTTTTGACTGTAGGGGTGACTCCCGAATGACCAGCCCAAGAACTTGCATGAAATAATTCAAGGAGCCGCTGCTGTAACAAGGTATCATTTCCCACTACCAATTTTCCCTTCCTTCTTAACAACCCATCAACCCAAGAAAATTTCCCCAAAGTTTGCACTCCCAGATTTTCCATCTCTCGAATTTTAGCAGCCATCAATGCATCCTGACTCCAACTGTGCTTAATGTCCAGCAACAAAGTTGAATCCAAATCAGCTACCATCATAGAATAAAGGGTAGAACTAGGGACACGTGACAAGGCGTCTGCAGCCGCATTCTCTTGTCCTCGCTTATAAACAATCTCATAGTCCATTGCTAGCAATTTAGCCAACCAAGTTGATTAACTAATTGTAGTTAATCTCTGCTCCAGCAAATACTTTAAGCTGCGATGATCCGTACGAATGATAAAGTGCCTACCAAGCAAGTACTGCTGCCACTTTTCGACTGCAAACAAGACAGCAAGGAGTTCTTTCTCATACACCAAAAAATTTTGATGTTTTGGGGATAAAGCCCGACTGGCGTAAGCAATTGGATGGTCGTTCTGCATCAAGACTGCTCCAATACCCATACCCAAAGCATCTGTCTCAATTATGAAGGGCTCAGTGAAATTCGGCAAGGCTAGAACTGGAGCAGTAATGAGCGCCTCTTTAAGACTGTCAAAAGCTTGTTGCACCTCGGTGGACCAACAAAAGGCATCTTTCTTGGCCAGGTCATGTAGAGGCTGGGCAATTGAGCCAAAATTCCGAATAAACCTCCGATAATACCCTGCCAACCCAAAAAACCCACAAAGTTGCTTCACTGTTTCAGGAATAGGCCAGCTTTGAACAACAAAAATTTTGTCAGGATCAGTTTCAACCCCTGCTGCAGAGATAAAGTGGCCCAAATACTCTACTCTAGGAGTCCCAAATACACACTTCACACGCTTCAGAAATAGTGAATTAGCACACAGAATGTCAAATACCATCTTCAAATGGTGCTGATGGGCCTCCATAGTAGGGCTATACACTAGGATGTCATAAAAAAAAAATGAGAACAAATTTCCGAAGATACTCTTTGAAGAGCTTGTTCATCAAACTCTGAAAAGTTGCGGGTGCTTTAGTCAATCCGAACGGCATAACCAGGAACTCCCAGTGGCCTTCGTGGCTTTTGAAAGCTGTTAAATTTCTTCAGGGGCCATCCGAATCTGATGATAACCCGAACGGAAATCCAGCTTACTAAATACTGCAGCATCATGGAGTTCATCGATCAATTCGTCAATTACTGGAATTGGGAACCTATCTTTAACTGTTTTGCTGTTGAAGGTACGGTAATCAACACACATTCTCCACGTACCATCTTTTTTCTTGACCATAACAATGGGTGATGCAAAAGGACTGCTGCTGGGGCGGATGGTTCCATTATCAAGCAATTCTTGGATCATCTTTTCAATTGCATCTTTTTGGACGGTTGAATGTTTGTATGGTCTCAGATTAATGGCAGAAGTCCCTTCTTCCAACGGAATGTGATGCTCATGGCCTCTCACAGGTGGTAATGAGTGTGGCTTCTCAAACAAGTCAGCAAACTCACTTAATAACGGATGCAAGGTTTCAGACTCTCCGATAATTGGAACATGGGTCGAAAGGTCTGCAGACACAGGAGCCGTTATTAGTGTAGGAGGTAAGAGCTGTAGGCTGCAATACTGTAAAGGAATCAATTGATTAGGAATGTTGAGTATATGAGACAACTACTCTGCCTCGATTTCCATTAGAGGAGAATCAGACACGCCATGAACTGTTACTTCCTTCCCATTATCCTGGAATCTGAGCTCCAACTTAGAAAAATTCCAAGTGGTGTCCCCCAACGATTCCAGCCAATCTATTCCAGTACCATATCATATCCCCCAATATCCACAACAAACAAGTCCAATTTAAAAGGCTTCCCACTCAACCGGAGAGGAAAATTCTTACACACAGAATCAGAATTTAGCTTGCTACCTCCAGGAATTGCTACTTGTTGGGGGGTGAAATCGGTGATAGCGAGCAACCCAAACGGTTTGCAGTTGCAGTGTCTAGATAGGAAAAAGAAGTCCCTATATCAACCAAAGCATATAAAATTTTCTTCCCATGTGATACTCTAATCCTCATCCGCTTTCCCCCCAGCAACCCTGTCAATGCAAAAGCAGACAGCTCATGTGCAAAAGAAGTTAAATCATCCACATCTGTCGGCTGCACCGAGTACAGCCATTCATCACCAACCAATTCAATGTCTTCTTCAGCACTATCACCACCCACTTCTAAGAGGAAGAACTGATGTTGTTTGCATTGGTGCCCCGGGTTGTAACTCTCCCTACAATAGAAGCAAAGACCCTTCTTTCGCAACTCCTCACGGACCTTTGGATCAAGTTTAGTACTCACACGAACTGGTTGTTTGGTAGTTGTTAACTTGGTGGCAGACGCAGCCCGGGCAACAGGACTGTTTACCTCTCCACTAATGCGTGAAATATCCCGCAAACGCCTAGCTTCATAGACCTTGGCTATACTATAAGCTTCACGAACAGTGCGTGGTCTGCGCAAGGCCACTTCATCCTGCAAATCTTCCCGCAAACCACCAACAAAATGACTCAATGCTAACTCCGGCGAAAGATTGGGAAGCCGAGCAACAAGAGGGTCAAAGCGCTCGAGATAAGCATCTAAATCCCCCACTTGTCGATGGTTCTTCAGAGCAACTGAAACACCCGTGTCCCAATTTACAAATAAAATACTTAAATGAAGGAAAATTTACCAAAAATACCCCTGAACCCGGGACACGAAAATCAATGTCAAAACAATATCCAAATTCTCAATAAAACGAGATGTCAAGAAGAACATAAGAATCCGGCTTAACAAGCCACAAATCAACCCGGCATCCTGCCGAAACATCATCAAAACATAAGCCCGGCAACCCGCCGATAATGTAATCCAAAATCAATAGACATCTCAATAAAAATCCAACGCAGCGGAAGAAATATATAGAATAAAAATATGAGAAGCAAAACAGTATGCATGCCGACACTATGAATCCAACCGGGAGAACAAGCACGGCTACCTGCTGAGATGTCCATGTCCGTACTCCGGGAAAAGAAGAAAGTGACTGCACGCTATCTAAAGTCTGAAAAACAACGTTAGCGATTATGTGAGTCGCCTACTCAGTGAGCAATATATATCTAATTATGAGAGTGTGCAGATCAGGTCCGAAGGGAGAGCAGAGTAACAAGTCATGCATGCAAACATACAACAATCAGTACTAACATGCCAACACAATCAAGCATACAGTTTATTATTCTTCATCTGTTGTGTTATAAGTTTTCTTATTAAGATTTATTATTCAGGGCCCCCTACTGTGTGCGTCGAGCTCGGTCCCGTCTCATGAGACAACCAGGCACGAAGCCCAAATAAAACCAGGCACGAAGCCCATNCCACAAGATCCTGCCACCATGACAAAGCATACCCAGTGAACTTATGTGCAGCTAATCGAGCCCTCTGCTCAGGTGCACAGGTGAACTTCTCTAGAACATTCTCCACCTGGCGAAACCAATCATCAAACTCCTTGACGTTACCCCCTTCACCTCTGAATTCCTTCACAGCAGACTTATCCATATGTTTGTATCCACTCTCCATACCACCAGCTGCAGCAGGCGCCACCGGCTGGCCACCCTGCTGCTGCTGAAACTGCTGGAACTGCTGCCACTACAGAAAAGCCTGATATTGCTGAAATGCTGGGTTCACAACCGGTGGTACAGCATTCTGTCCTCCACCATCTGCAACATTATTCACCGGTGCATTATTGCTCCCCTGACCATCGGGAATCTGCATCACCGACACATTGTCGGAGACGTGAGTAGCGGCGTCATCCTCAGCATTGTGCTGTCCCTCGTGATCCATATCGACGCCTAAATGAATGCAAATGAGTCAAAAATCCTTTAAGTCATAAATCCGGAAACAGGCTTAAACACAGAAAACACTTTGAAAACAAAGTTTAAGACACTTTTTGAAAACCAAGGATCTAAAGCCTGCTCCGCTACCAAGCTGAAACACCCGTGTCTCAATTTACAAATAAAATACTTAAATGAAGGAAAATTTACCAAAAATACCCCTGAACCCGGGACACGAAAATCAATGTCAAAACAATATCCAAATTCTCAATAAAACGAGATGTCAAGAAGAACATAAGAATCCGGCTTAACAAGCCACAAATCAACCAGGCATCCTGCCGAAACATCATCAAAACATAAGCCCGGCAACCCGCCGATAATGTAATCCAAAATCAATAGACATCTCAATAAAAATCCAACGCAGCGGAAGAAATATATAGAATAAAAATATGAGAAGCAAAACAGTATGCATGCCGACACTATGGATCCAACCGGGAGAACAAGCACGGCTACCTGCTGAGATGTCCACGTCCGTACTCCGGGAAAAGAAGAAAGTGACTGCACGCTATCTAAAGTCTGAAAAACAACGTTGGCGATTATGTGAGTCGCCTACTCAGTGAGCAATATATATCTAATTATGAGAGTGTGCAGATCAGGTCCGAAGGGAGAGCAGAGTAACAAGTCATGCATGCAAACATACAACAATCAGTACTAACATGCCAACACAATCAAGCATACAGTTTATTATTCTTCATCTGTTGTGTTATAAGTTTTCTTATTA